>JAJOZX010003517.1:382500-515630 GCA_023014485.1 Bathynomus jamesi | reverse complement strand
CTCCGATTGCGGTCAGACGCGATACCACTACACCATGGTCTTCACTCTTCCAAATGCCGTAATTCCTCTACATACTCGCAGAAACCAATGCCCCAAGGGGGCACCTCCCGCATGCCGTAACATTATATACATTCAACTGCAAGAACACGCAGATAAATAACGTAAAGAACGACGCTTGTATAGGAGATTCCGCGCAAGACGAGAAAGAGAAAACAACAAATGAAAAAATGAAGTACCACCTGGGAATCGAACCGGGATCTTCCGATTGCCGGTCAGACGCGATACCACTACACCATGGTCTTCACTCTTCCAAATGCCGTAATTCCTCTACATACTCGCAGAAACCAATGCCCAAGGGGGCACCTCCCGCATGCCGTAACATTATATACATTCAACTGCAAAGAACACGCAGTATAAATAACGTAAAGAACGACGCTTGTATAGGAGATATTCCGCGCAAGACGAGAAAGAGAAAACAACAAATGAAAAAATGAAGTACCACCTGGGAATCGAACCCGGGATCTTCCGATTGCCGGTCAGACGCGATACCACTACACCATGGTCTTCACTCTTCCAAATGCCGTAATTCCTCTACATACTCGCAGAAACCAATGCCCCAAGGGGGCACCTCCCGCATGCCGTAACATTATATACATTCAACTGCAAAGAACACGCAGTATAAATAACGTAAAGAACGACGCTTGTATAGGAGATATTCCGCGCAAGACGAGAAAGAGAAAACAACAAATGAAAAAATGAAGTACCACCTGGGAATCGAACCCGGGATCTTCCGATTGCCGGTCAGACGCGATACCACTACACCATGGTCTTCACTCTTCCAAATGCCGTAATTCCTCTACATACTCGCAGAAACCAATGCCCCAAGGGGGCACCTCCCGCATGCCGTAACATTATATACATTCAACTGCAAAGAACACGCAGTATAAATAACGTAAAGAACGACGCTTGTATAGGAGATATTCCGCGCAAGACGAGAAAGAGAAAACAACAAATGAAAAAATGAAGTACCACCTGGGAATCGAACCCGGGATCTTCCGATTGCCGGTCAGACGCGATACCACTACACCATGGTCTTCACTCTTCCAAATGCCGTAATTCCTCTACATACTCGCAGAAACCAATGCCCCAAGGGGGCACCTCCCGCATGCCGTAACATTATATACATTCAACTGCAAAGAACACGCAGTATAAATAACGTAAAGAACGACGCTTGTATAGGAGATATCCGCGCAAGACGAGAAAGAGAAAACAACAAATGAAAAAATGAAGTACCACCTGGGAATCGAACCCGGGATCTTCCGATTGCCGGTCAGACGCGATACCACTACACCATGGTCTTCACTCTTCCAAATGCCGTAATTCCTCTACATACTCGCAGAAACCAATGCCCCAAGGGGGCACCTCCCGCATGCCGTAACATTATATACATTCAACTGCAAAGAACACGCAGTATAAATAACGTAAAGAACGACGCTTGTATAGGAGATATTCCGCGCAAGACGAGAAAGAGAAAACAACAAATGAAAAAATGAAGTACCACCTGGGAATCGAACCCGGGATCTTCCGATTGCCGGTCAGACGCGATACCACTACACCATGGTCTTCACTCTTCCAAATGCCGTAATTCCTCTACATACTCGCAGAAACCAATGCCCCAAGGGGGCACCTCCCGCATGCCGTAACATTATATACATTCAACTGCAAAGAACACGCAGTATAAATAACGTAAAGAACGACGCTTGTATAGGAGATATTCCGCGCAAGACGAGAAAGAGAAAACAACAAATGAAAAAATGAAGTACCACCTGGGAATCGAACCCGGGATCTTCCGATTGCCGGTCAGACGCGATACCACTACACCATGGTCTTCACTCTTCCAAATGCCGTAATTCCTCTACATACTCGCAGAAACCAATGCCCCAAGGGGCACCTCCCGCATGCCGTAACATTATATACATTCAACTGCAAAGAACACGCAGTATAAATAACGTAAAGAACGACGCTTGTATAGGAGATATTCCGCGCAAGACGAGAAAGAGAAAACAACAAATGAAAAAATGAAGTACCACCTGGGAATCGAACCCGGGATCTTCCGATTGCCGGTCAGACGCGATACCACTACACCATGGTCTTCACTCTTCCAAATGCCGTAATTCCTCTACATACTCGCAGAAACCAATGCCCCAAGGGGGCACCTCCCGCATGCCGTAACATTATATACATTCAACTGCAAAGAACACGCAGTATAAATAACGTAAAGAACGACGCTTGTATAGGAGATATTCCGCGCAAGACGAGAAAGAGAAAACAACAAATGAAAAAATGAAGTACCACCTGGGAATCGAACCCGGGATCTTCCGATTGCCGGTCAGACGCGATACCACTACACCATGGTCTTCACTCTTCCAAATGCCGTAATTCCTCTACATACTCGCAGAAACCAATGCCCCAAGGGGGCACCTCCGCATGCCGTAACATTATATACATTCAACTGCAAAGAACACGCAGTATAAATAACGTAAAGAACGACGCTTGTATAGGAGATATTCCGCGCAAGACGAGAAAGAGAAAACAACAAATGAAAAAATGAAGTACCACCTGGGAATCGAACCCGGGATCTTCCGATTGCCGGTCAGACGCGATACCACTACACCATGGTCTTCACTCTTCCAAATGCCGTAATTCCTCTACATACTCGCAGAAACCAATGCCCCAAGGGGGCACCTCCCGCATGCCGTAACATTCCCAGGTGGTACTTCATTTTTTCATTTGTTGTTTTCTCTTTCTCGTCTTGCGCGGAATATCTCCTATACAAGCGTCGTTCTTTACGTTATTTATACTGCGTGTTCTTTGCAGTTGAATGTATATAATGTTACGGCATGCGGGAGGTGCCCCTTGGGGCATTGGTTTCTGCGAGTATGTAGAGGAATTACGGCATTTGGAAGAGTGAAGACCATGGTGTAGTGGTATCGCGTCTGACCGGCAATCGGAAGATCCCGGGTTCGATTCCCAGGTGGTACTTCATTTTTTCATTTGTTGTTTTCTCTTTCTCGTCTTGCGCGGAATATCTCCTATACAAGCGTCGTTCTTTACGTTATTTATACTGCGTGTTCTTTGCAGTTGAATGTATATAATGTTACGGCATGCGGGAGGTGCCCCCTTGGGGCATTGGTTTCTGCGAGTATGTAGAGGAATTACGGCATTTGGAAGAGTGAAGACCATGGTGTAGTGGTATCGCGTCTGACCGGCAATCGGAAGATCCCGGGTTCGATTCCCAGGTGGTACTTCATTTTTTCATTTGTTGTTTTCTCTTTCTCGTCTTGCGCGGAATATCTCCTATACAAGCGTCGTTCTTTACGTTATTTATACTGCGTGTTCTTTGCAGTTGAATGTATATAATGTTACGGCATGCGGGAGGTGCCCCCTTGGGGCATTGGTTTCTGCGAGTATGTAGAGGAATTACGGCATTTGGAAGAGTGAAGACCATGGTGTAGTGGTATCGCGTCTGACCGGCAATCGGAAGATCCCGGGTTCGATTCCCAGGTGGTACTTCATTTTTTCATTTGTTGTTTTCTCTTTCTCGTCTTGCGCGGAATATCTCCTATACAAGCGTCGTTCTTTACGTTATTTATACTGCGTGTTCTTTGCAGTTGAATGTATATAATGTTACGGCATGCGGGAGGTGCCCCCTTGGGGCATTGGTTTCTGCGAGTATGTAGAGGAATTACGGCATTTGGAAGAGTGAAGACCATGGTGTAGTGGTATCGCGTCTGACCGGCAATCGGAAGATCCCGGGTTCGATTCCCAGGTGGTACTTCATTTTTTCATTTGTTGTTTTCTCTTTCTCGTCTTGCGCGGAATATCTCCTATACAAGCGTCGTTCTTTACGTTATTTATACTGCGTGTTCTTTGCAGTTGAATGTATATAATGTTACGGCATGCGGGAGGTGCCCCCTTGGGGCATTGGTTTCTGCGAGTATGTAGAGGAATTACGGCATTTGGAAGAGTGAAGACCATGGTGTAGTGGTATCGCGTCTGACCGGCAATCGGAAGATCCCGGGTTCGATTCCCAGGTGGTACTTCATTTTTTCATTTGTTGTTTTCTCTTTCTCGTCTTGCGCGGAATATCTCCTATACAAGCGTCGTTCTTTACGTTATTTATACTGCGTGTTCTTTGCAGTTGAATGTATATAATGTTACGGCATGCGGGAGGTGCCCCCTTGGGGCATTGGTTTCTGCGAGTATGTAGAGGAATTACGGCATTGGAAGAGTGAAGACCATGGTGTAGTGGTATCGCGTCTGACCGGCAATCGGAAGATCCCGGGTTCGATTCCCAGGTGGTACTTCATTTTTTCATTTGTTGTTTTCTCTTTCTCGTCTTGCGCGGAATATCTCCTATACAAGCGTCGTTCTTTACGTTATTTATACTGCGTGTTCTTTGCAGTTGAATGTATATAATGTTACGGCATGCGGGAGGTGCCCCCTTGGGGCATTGGTTTCTGCGAGTATGTAGAGGAATTACGGCATTTGGAAGAGTGAAGACCATGGTGTAGTGGTATCGCGTCTGACCGGCAATCGGAAGATCCCGGGTTCGATTCCCAGGTGGTACTTCATTTTTCATTTGTTGTTTTCTCTTTCTCGTCTTGCGCGGAATATCTCCTATACAAGCGTCGTTCTTTACGTTATTTATACTGCGTGTTCTTTGCAGTTGAATGTATATAATGTTACGGCATGCGGGAGGTGCCCCCTTGGGGCATTGGTTTCTGCGAGTATGTAGAGGAATTACGGCATTTGGAAGAGAGTGAAGACCATGGTGTAGTGGTATCGCGTCTGACCGGCAATCGGAAGATCCCGGGTTCGATTCCCAGGTGGTACTTCATTTTTCATTTGTTGTTTTCTCTTTCTCGTCTTGCGCGGAATATCTCCTATACAAGCGTCGTTCTTTACGTTATTTATACTGCGTGTTCTTTGCAGTTGAATGTATATATATAATATGTATATATTGTGTGTGTGTGTGTGTGTGTGTGTGTGTCCCCAAAAAATTCCCCTATTTTATTTGCCCATTATTTTATAATAAGTTACAATTTAATTTTATTATTGAGGTTTCTTCTTCAGAAAGGTAACAGATTGGTTTTCTATTCTGTATGTATCTACAGTGTGTGCATATACCTATACATTTCTAATCTTTCATTACTTAATAACTAATAAATATTGTATATTAAAACTGTCCTTTCACCATTTCGTACTTAAAGCATTAACTTTTCCTAATTTCGTAGAAATTTTGGAAAGACAATACCGTTACCAATAGACATAGGCCTAGTACGGCCACAGAAAGCCTTACTAGGGTATAATCTTAGTCTTGACTAAACCCTTTTAATTCTTTCGCTGCGTAATTCAGATATATCCATGCAAGACCGTTCAGAAATATCCGAATGAGGCAGCGAAAGGGTTAAGGACCTAGCCTACACGGAGCAGTATAGCTGCACCTTCAAAACAGTGATGCCGCGTTTGCAGTTAGAACAGAAAATCAAGATCATTGAGTGGTTTCATGTGAGAAATTCTGTGACGCAGGTGCAGAGGAACTTTTGCAGACAATATGGATACAGAGATCCACCCGATAGAAAGACAATATCACGAATTAGAAAATTTCAAAGAAAAGGAAAAGTAACCATTCAACATCAGAGTAATAGTGGTAGGCGACGATCCACAAGAACTGCGCAGCATGCAAATATGGTTCATAAAGTTATTGCGCGCAGTCCGCAAAAGTCAAATTAGGTATTTCACGAACATCTGTGCATCGTATACTTCATACCGAATTAAACATTTTTCCCTACAAAATTCATTCACAAGCTTCACTAACTAATGTTCTAAAACAAAGACAAGTGGAATTCGCAACATGGATGTTATCAAAACTAGAAGATCCTGAGTTTTTGAAACACATCCACTTCACTGACGAGTGTTATGTACATCTGTCTACTCTAGGGAGATTAATAAACAAAACTTTTGTTACTAGGGAAGTCATGCAACATAGTGTTGCTAAACTCAACATTTGGATCGCTATTGGGTGGTATGGTGTAGTAGATCCCTACTTCTTTTAGAATGAAACTGGAAAAACGGTAATGGTAACGCAAAATTCATATCATCAGATGCTACAAGATTTCTACTTACACAAGTAATTAGTTTGTCCCATAAAACAATAATTGCATTACCCGATTCAAAGTGGTTTCAGCAGTATGGAGCACCTCCACACACTGCTTGTGAAATTCACAACCTTTTGAGGAAGCATTTTTCCGGGCGACTAATCTCCCTTCATGAGCCAGTGGAATTGGCCTCCTACTCACCTGCCCTCATAACCTCTGACTTTTTTGTGAGTTACATAAGAGACAGGATCTATTCTACCAAGCCTGAGCCACTTGAAGACCAAAGTCTATAAGGTAATCAACAAAATGCCAGCTGAGGTTGAATATTGTGTTAGAATAATAATTATTGGTTTTAACCTCCTTCGTAACAGCTAAGGTCATATGACGGAGCGGACCTACAGCTTTACGTGGGATCCGAACCACGGGTCGCTACATAGTCTGGACGCAGTGGACGGTCTCCCATCCAACTACTATCCAACGCAATGTCGCTTAACTTCGCTGATCAACGGGAAGCGGTGTTACGACATTGGCTACGACGTAGCCCTATTGTGTTAGAAAAAAATGTCGATTACACTGAACATGTTGTTTAATTAAGGTTAATAAATTTCTATGTTTTACGTGTCTGTTGCGTTTGTCTTTGTATCTATTTTACTTTATTATAGTTTAGAACATTATTTAGAAACGGACATTTTTGTGGGACTCCTGATATATACATGGTGTTTCAGGAGGAAAGGTCAATACTTCGGGAGGTGATAGTATCGGTCATTGTGAGAAAAAAAGTTAATATGAATATGTGTCTAATTAATTATGAATGGTTACGGAGATAAAGCTGTTTGAATCTACAAATACAAAAGCATTGTTAGTGGCAATCAAGAAAGAGAAACCAATTACTGTTTCTAACATTTAATGTTTAAACACTGGCATTTTGAATGGTATCAGATACAGAAATGACAAATTTGTTACAGTTTACAATACGTTTTCGAAAATCCCACCGTCAACCTCAATGCACTTTGCAACTCGTGTGCGAAGATCGCGTGTTGTTTGTCTGAGTTGATCTTGACGTTCCTTTATGCAGGCAGCAGCATCCAAAATGCGCGCGAGCAATTCGTCTCGTGTATCCACCTTTCTTTTGTAAACTTGACTTTTCATCCACCCCCACAAACAATAATCTAACGGAGAGAGGTCTGGAGACTTTGGTGGCCATTGAATGGGGCCACCGCGGCCGATCCATCGACCAGGGAAAGTTTGATTTAGGTATTGCATCACCAGACGGGTAGAATGTGGAGGAGGTCCGTCATTCTGAAAGTACATACCAGCGCGTGTAGCCAAAGGAACATCCTCCAATAGTCCTGGCAATTAATTTTGCAGAAATTCTAAGTAACTTTGTCCTGTAAGACGATTCTCTAAAGTAACAGGGCCAATCAGCTGATCATCGATGATACCGCACCACACATTGGCAGAGAAGCGATGTTGAAAATTTGTTTCCACAGTGG
Organism: Bathynomus jamesi; assembly: GCA_023014485.1. Taxonomy (NCBI): domain Eukaryota; kingdom Metazoa; phylum Arthropoda; class Malacostraca; order Isopoda; family Cirolanidae; genus Bathynomus; species Bathynomus jamesi. The sequence goes on along the minus strand of JAJOZX010003517.1, from coordinate 507,976 downwards.
CATTTGGATTTTCGTCTGACCACCGATGAGAGTTACGAGTGTTGTTGATACCGTCACGGGTGAAAGTAAGCTTCATCGGTGAACAGTATTAATCGAAGAAATCGGCGATTAGCATTTACCCAATGACAAAATTCCAGTCGCATGGCAGCGTCTCCTGGTTGAAGGTGTTGTACACGCTGTACATGATATGGATGCAAGCCTTCTTCACGTAATATTCGTCATACTCTTGTGTGTGGTACACCGAGACGTGTAGAAATTCTTCATGAGCTAGCAGTAGGACTACGCTCTACCAACTGAAGAATGTTTTCCACTTCATCCACATCTTGTTGACCTTCACGTTCAGATGAAACATGAGCGCTGGGAAGTGTACCAATCTCACGCAATGTGTTGAAAACCCTGGTAAACACACTTCGATCCGGAATTCTGCGGTTCGGAAACCATCGACGGTATTCTGCAACAGCAGCTGTTGCACTTCCATCGCAAAAACCGTAGACATACACCATATCTGCATATTCGGCATGTGTGAAGGTGTGTGGCATTCTTAACACTGCTTCAAACACCAAACAATGTCACTCACAACAGTCAGCTGTCGATTGGCTTACGTTACATGCTTACATTACAGCTTACATGGTTCAAGGTTATACCGGAGGGAAGGGGGAGGAAGAGCTGCGTGTGCATCAGATTCAAACAGCTCTATCTCCGTAACCATTCAGAATTAGACACATGTTCATATGAACTTTTTTTCTCACAATGACCGATACTATCACCTCCCGAAGTATTGACCTTTCCTCCTGAAACACCCTGTATACAACCAAAAGAAATAAATAAAACACCATTACATCATGCTTACATTACAGCTTACATGGTTCAAGGTTATACAGGAGGGAAGGGGGAGGAAGGCTGCGTGCGCATCAGATTCAAACAGCTCTATCTCTGTAACCATTCAGAATTAGACACATGTTCATATGAACTTGTTTTCTCACAATGACCGATACTATCACCTCCCGAAATATTGACCTTTCCTCCTGAAACACCCTGTATATATGAACACGCTGAATTATATATCACTTGCATAAAATAAACCTTTTACTTATAGTTTTTATAAAGTCTTTATGTTTAAAATATTATACGAGTAGTAACCTTTTATTTAATGAAGTTTATCTTTTTTTTATGGCATTTACAGCATTCTTGAGTTTAAAGAGCACCACTCTAAGGATGCACTAGGCCATTAGTTGTCAATTTGTACTAGGATGTAATTGCAGTTATTAGGAAAATAATTAAGCCCTTACATACTTACATACGATAAGAGTGAATGAGCCACAAACCTTCTTTCTTAAAAATCAACATTAGTATTGTAAATTAAAATTTCTACCTATTTCAAAGTCTCCAGCTCTAGAAACATCGTTCCATTACACTCTGTTTCCAAATGGATAAGAATTTTAGGGATCACCTGAAGATCAGGGCCCCCAGCCTTCTTTATTTAGCTTTATAAGGCTAACTAACGAAAATATTACGACCTAACCTAACCAATCGTCAAGGGCATACAGTTGACCTAACCATTGGTTAGGTTAGGTCGTGATATTTTCGTTAGTTATCCTTATAAGGCTAACTAAAGAAGGCTGTGGGCCCTGATCTTCAGGTGATCCAATTTTAGTGCTAATGACCAATTCTGGTACTAACTGTTATAATTTATTTTGCATCTTTTATAGGTTAACCTTTTGCTGCATAATGGTTTCCGATAAGACTAAATAAAATCGATTGACGTGAGCGAAATAAAACAGATAAAGCGACCACCCCTCATTAAATAGTATATCGTGTTTCATTAATCATTGTTAATTTTTATTAATTTATATTTCTTAATTCGATCAGCTCTTGAAACTAAGTACAAGTCTCAGAGTTTAAGCGATATATTACTTTGCAACGTTGAGTGGCATATAAAGTTTGTCAGTCATACAATTGCACGTTTATAGCACACACTTCCTGCCAATTGTATATTTGTAAAGTTGACTATAATTCAACATTTATTGACAAAATAAACATAAAATTGTGTACATGTGCTCCTCGAAAATGAAAATGTTTACAAACCGGCGTATATTTATAACGTGGAACTATTATTTAATTTTAAAGAACATCCTTAAAATCGTTTTTCTTCTTTCTATACAAACCTTAAACCTTTGAAGATGTTGCCTGCATTGATCCATCATCGTATGGAGGTCAGGCTCGTCGTGGCTTCACCTTGGTGTCCTTCTTGTAATTAATCTTTGTAAATTATTATGAGCTTACATGAAATTAAAGATGAAGTTTATACTAAAATAATTTTCTTTTATGAAATGTAACAACAGTTTTCCTCATGACTAACGACATACCGCATATCTTAGTACAGTTTAAAGATAAGTTGATAACTGAGTTCAAATTAGATAAATGGAGAGAAAATCCTAAAGGAAATTGAAGGGTTTAATTGATATAACACAGCAAAGCAAATGTAATCCAAGCAAATATCATTTAGCTATGATAAAAACTCAGTAGAAAATCATCGAAAGATCAATTTCTGGAAAGCTAACTGAACTGGGCAGGCTGGATCAGATTAAGGTAAGTGAAGCTATGTTAGGTTAAGTTAGGTTTGCTTAGATTACGGCATTAAGTTAAATTAAGTTTCGAGAATTTGGTGTTTCGATTATTTTTAATTTCAAGAAATATAGCTTCCTGAAATTCATTGAATAAAGTGGTCCATAGCAATAATTTATGACAACTGAATCAACTGCACAGGTGTACACGACTGAACGTCTATGCAGTAATATTTTATCGTTGAAATGACGTTAAACCAGAAAAAGTTATTTTCACTGTTTCTTTTTATCATTACTGTATAAGTATTACAAACAATTGCTTGAACGTTACATACTGTAGATACATTGGTACCGTGCATAGGATAGTTGTGAAAAGTTTACCGTTCCGTTCATTTGGAAAAAATTATCAAGTAAAAAATTAGTTGAACTCCACCTTATAATGTAAACTATAAAAGAATTTTAGGAAAATAAAAAAGTTAAAATGCAAAAGTTTTCGTACATTTATTTACAGAATTATTTAACACTTTGTGTGTCCAACTTAAACTTTAAGAATTTAAACATTTTATCAGTAGCTGGCTATTTATTGATTAGAGAGTGCTGGCAATTCTGAATTCTACAATTTTCTCTGTGAATCTTCATGCAAGATGGATGACTGTACAAGACATTAGTAAGCAATGAGTCGTCACGTTAAAGAGCTGTCCACAGATCCTAAGAGATGGTTGCTACAGTTATAAAGAAATAGAAAGGATTTGGAACAATCAAAATTCTACCAAGGGGTGGACGACCTTGCAAGAATTCAGAACGTACAATTGAACCGAATGGAAAGAATGGCTGCTGCGAATCCACGAGTGATTGCAGGTGATATTTGTCAAATATTAAGACTGTCTAAGGTCGATGTTCTTCCCTCTACTGTACGTCGTACAATGAGAAAGAATGGTCTGCATGGAGGTGTTGCACGAAGAAAACTTCTGCTAAGAAAAGCTCACAAAAAAGCTCGTTTAAATTACGTCAAGGATCATCAGAATGATGGATTTGCATTCTGGAAGAAAGTTCTCTGAACAGACGAGACAAAAACTGAATTATTCAGGAACAACGAGCAACGATATCTTTGACGAAAATCAAATACTGCATTCAAGGAAAAACATGTCCTTCCTCCGGTTAAACATGGTGGTGGTGGTAGTTTGATTCTTTGGGGAGCTGCTTTGGTGCTTGTGGTCCAGAAAAACTTGTTGTCATCAGTGGAATCTTGAATTCGAAGAAATACCAGGAAATTTTAGAAGAAAATGTATTGCGTTCAGTTGGGGAGTTGCGAATGGTTCGCAGTTGGATATGACAAGAAGATAATGATCCAAAACATAAAAGTAAGAGCACCATGAAATGGCTTCAACAAAAGAATTCCAAGCTTCTCGAATGGCCCAGTCAAAGTTCAGATCTCAGTTTAATCGACACTTTATGGTTTGATTTGAAAAAAGCTGTCCGCAAGAGAAACCCTTCGAGTCTGAATGAATTGCGACAATTTTTTTCAGAAAAAAGGGCAAAATTTCTACTAAGAGATGTCGAAACTTTGTAGAAAAATACCCAAAACAAATTATTGAAGTCATTTAAGGAAAAGGTGGACACACAAAGTATTAAATAATTTTGTAAGTAAAAAAAAAAACATAATATGGTGAAGTTGAACTAATTTTTTATTTGTTAAATTTTACCAAATGAAAGGTAAACTTTCATAATTACCCTATGCATGGTACAAAAGGTAAGGACAAATATAACTGAAATATTTCTTTCTATGAATACTTATGAGCGCCACTGTAGGCTAGACAAAGCTTCACTCCTTTAATTTTACGGTGAACATACTTGAAATCTGCGTTTTTGTAAGACTGATTTTTAAAATCAGTTCATATTATAGCAGACATTTAGGAACGCAATGATTTTCACGTCAAATTACGGCAGATTTACTTCTCGAAACGTGTACGTTTTCCCGTCTCTCATATTATGTAAACATAACCAAATTCTTTCCAACCATTTTTGCTACCGACTTCGGATGACATTTCGAGCATTAGGCGATTATTTGAGACTGATTACTGTATTCAAAATATAAAAAATATTATTCCTTCCAATGAATTTAAACGGTTTATTCTATGATGTAAATTTAGCAATCGAATCAGTTCTTTGGGCAAAGTCTTTCCAGATTTTCATAAGTCGTATTGTAGGCATTACCAACGTAATTGGATCAATTTATACACTGCACCTTACGTGCGTTTGCAAGTCTGCAACTAATTTACTAAATATAAAACAAATTTCACATATAATAATAACTTGTTCACTTCTTACTATTCGTTTATAAATCACAAATTCTGTACATTTCAAAATAAAGAGTGAATAATTTGCAAATTTTTCATTACACTAGCCAACAAGTATTTTTCATCAGATATAATTATGGGTGGGCTAGATAGCTGTTGGGACGCTGATTCCAAATCTGTTTTCGGTTTTCCTCTAGCACGTCTAGTTTTCGTGATGAGACCGATGATAATATATATAATAAACATAATATATATAATATAATACTATATATAATATATATAATATGCATATAACTATATATTATATATAATATAATACTATATATAATATATATAATATGCATATAACTATATGTAATATAATATATAATACTATATATACAATATATAATATGCGTCCTTTATACATGTAGCGGAGTATTTTGTCGTTGCACTTAGGTGCAGGTTTTTGCTTTACCATTTCTGTACCCTCATGTATGGCATTTTGTCGTTTCAACTTCGGCTTTCCGCAGGTTGTTTTATGGTATTTTGGGTGAGAGCAGTTGCTGGCCACAAATTTGCAAACGTTGCACATGTACACCCTTTTATTCTTTGGCGTAACAGTCACATGTCTAGTTGTGTGTTGTGTTTTGTTTTGTTTTGTGTCGCCCACTTACACATTTTATTTTTTTAGGTGACTTACATCAACCCACTCATCGATCATCATGCCTCGAAAGTGTAAAAATCACCCTGACAATTTCTGTTACGTGTGCGGCTCGTTCGCGACTAAATCACAACGGCGTACAATCATGATGGATCTTCTTAAAACTTACCGGTTATACTTCGGCTGTCCACTAGGCAACCAAGATAAGGCGTGGGCGTCACATGTTATCTGTACCGCTTGTTCGAATGGATTACGTGACTGGTTGAACCAAAGGAAAAAGTCGATGCCGTTCGCTATACCCATGATATAGAGGGAGCCAAAAGACCATCATGGCGATTGTTACTTTTGCAATATTAACATAACTGGATTCTCCGTCAAGAACAAGCATAACATCGTTTAACCGAACGTAGACTCCGCGATCAGACCGACCCCTCACGCTGACACGATGCCGATTCCGGTACCTCCACAGCTTGGACTCGATTCTTTAGAAGACGAAAAGGAATCCGACGAAGGTGTGATTGGCGTAGATGCGGGACCTTCGGCCGATCTTCACTACACACCTAACGAAGAACAATCGGAGCCGGAGAGGCTTACCCAAAACAAGTTGAATGACTTCATTAGAGACCTAGCCCTCTCAAAATAGAAATCAGAACTTCTCTCCTCGAGACTCAAGCAGAAATACTTATTTGAGAAGAACGTCCGAGTGTGTCACTATCGAACGTGGCGCCTCTTCATTGATTCCTCACAGCGAAGCTTGAAAGCGGTTCTCCTGCTAACGTGAACTTAAAGCCGTCCATCCCGATCACCCACTCCGTTCATCTAAAGGAGACGTACGATAACATGAATATACTACTCGAAGCAATCCAATACAGCACTCATCAATGGAATATCTGTGGTGATCTCAAAGTCACTGGTATGTTAATGGACATGCAAGGAGGGTTCACGAAATACTGTTGTTTCCTATGCCTATGGGACAGCCGTACTACCGCGGATTATTACATCAGACGTGACTGGCATCAAAGAAGCACATACGAGCCAGGAACGGGCAGTGTCCAGTGTGTTCCTTTAGTTGATCCAAAGAAAATTTTCCTGCCACCTCTTCACATTAAGCTCGGCTTAATGAAAAATTTTGTGAAAGCGATGGGTAAGGCAAATTCAAGAGGGTTTCGATACCTTGTTGAGAATTTTGCAAACATATGTGCCCCGAAATTGAAGGAGAGAATCTTTGTGAGACCCCAAATCAAGGAGGATCTGCAGGATGAAGGCTTTGAAGAAAACCTCAATGCCTTAGAACTAAAAGCATGGCAGGATTTAAAATGGATTTGTGGGAACTTCTTGGGTAACCACAAGTCTCCCGCATACAAAGATGGAATTCAGAAACTGCTCGATGCATATTAAGAAATGGGCTGTCGCATGTCCTTGAAAATACACTTTTTACATTCGCATCTAAATTTCTTTCCCGAAGACCTACGGCGATGAGTGATGAACAGGGGGAACGCTTCTCTCTAGACATCTAGTCAGTGGAAAATCGCTACCAAGGTTTCTGGAACGAAAGTATGCTGGCAGACTACTGCTGGATGTTATACCGCGACGATCCGGACAAGGTTTCCAAGAGAAAATTGTACTCTCAACGTTTTTAGGTTGGTGTATATTCCTTTTTATGAACAAAGTTGTACTTTCACGATAAATTGTGCTGAAATTAACACCAGTTATATCGTACTCGCAACGTTTTTAGGTTGGTGTACATTTCTTTTTATGAATAAAGTTGTACTTTTAGGATAAATTGTGTTGAAATTAACACCAGTCATATTTCGATAACTAGATGTGCTAGAGGAAAACCGGAAACAAATTTGGAATCAGCGTACAAAACCGGTCTAGAAAAGTGGGTATACATCTTTGATGAAAGAAAACGTTCGATTTTGTCGACCAGTGTTATACAGAGTGTTCAAAAACAAACGCAACCCGAAACAGAAAGAAAAAAGTTAGGTAACACTGATATATGCATTTTCCAATGGGTTGCATTTCTTTTTGAACACCCTATATTAAATAATAAATTAAAAGCACAGGAGTTATATAAATGGATGACTCTGTACTGCGATCCCGTTTACTTTAAACTTACAAAAGAGTTTTTAATAAAAACTAAAAACTGCGAGTTGCGAGTAAACTTCAGTAAAAGTTTGTGACTTTTGCAAACCAAGTTGTGTTAACTTTATTAATAACTAACTTCTGTTAAATTTCACTGTAAAGAAATAGACATTTCACTTTTTAAAGGAACTTAAATTGGGATTTTAGACTAATAAATAGTCCATCTCCAAAGCCATGTCAAAAGTAATCTCATCTTGTGGGCGTAATCATCACCCTTTAAACTAATCATACACCATTTCTAAATAAGAAAAAATAATCGAGCAGTAAAACAGTTATGAACTGACATTCATCATTAAGAGTGTATTCATCTGTTCTGAAATTTTCTGAGATGATCAAATTTTAATCGTTTTCATTGAACAAAATGTGAAAGTGTTGCTGATGCTGTGTTTCTTCCTCTCAATTTCGCACAATTATACATATGCCTGTACTGTAATAAAGACGAGCTTGATTATATATATATATATATATATATATATATATATATATATATCAGGAAATATAATAGGCCTATCATATAATATAAAGTCCGAATATTGTATTCAGCCATATAATGGACCATTTTTCAATTCGGAAGAAAACAGGACAACCTAAGTGGTCGTTGGTCGAACTTAGTTCAACCAGCAATCACATCTCTCTCTCTCTCTCTCTCTCTCTCTCTCTCTCTCTCTCTCTCTCTCTCTCTCTCTCTCTCTCTCTCTCTCTCTCTCTCTCTCTCTCTCTCTCTCTCTCCGAAATAGGAAAGTAGCGTATAGGAGGGCGAAGGCCAATCGTTCCCATGAGAACACTGAAGCGTATGTCCGCCTGTGTAGGGAAGTGAAGGCGAAGGTTAGGCTAGCGAAACGTAACGAAGAACTACGGGTGGCAAGCCTCTGCAAGGGGAACTCCAAGGAGTTCTTCAGTTATGTTAATAGTAGAAAGCAAATTAGAAGCATGATAAAGGACCGAAGCGGCGTTCTGCGGACCTCCGACGCGGACATCGCTAATGTGCTTAATGAGTACTTTGCGGGAGTGTTCACCAGGGAGGATACCCGCGTCATACCTGAGCCAGGCGTGAGGCACGAAGGTGCTGGCCTGGATAGTGTTCGATGTACCGCGACAGTCGTTGCCGATAGAAAAGACAAACTGAGCGCGTTTAAGGCTCCTGGGCCATACCAGTTTCTCCCCAGAGTTTTGCGAGAAGTGCGCGACAGGTGGCTCCCCACCTGGCTACAGTCTTCAACAAATCGTTGGAGATGGGCCAGGTGCCTGGTGACTGGAGGGAAGCCAACGTGACCCCTATTTTTAAGAAAGGGGATCACGAAAGTCCAGGGAACTATCGTCCCATTAGTCTCACTTCAGTTGTAGGTAAATTATTAGAGGGGATAATAGCGGATAGGATCGTTGACCATTTGGATTCCTACAAGCTGCTTGGGGACTCCCAACATGGGTTTAGATGGCATAGGTCGTGTCTCACCAACTTGCGCGAGTTTTTCCACGTCAAGTTGAGCGAGTATGATAAGAGTAGGGCGATTGATATACTTTATCTCGACTTTCAGAAAGCCTTTGATAAGGTACCTCACCGCCGGCTAATGGCGAAAGTGCGCACGCTGGGTATCGATGGGGAAATAGGTAGGTGGATTGAAAATTGGCTGAGGAATAGGCGGCATAGGGTTGTAATTAAAGGGGCTAGTTCGGGTTGGGCCTCGGTCACTAGTGGGGTTCCTCAGGGTTCCGTTCTGGGGCCACTGTTGTTTATCATTTACATAAATGATACAGACGGTGGCATCGTCAGTCGGATCGCCAAATTCGCTGATGACACCAAGCTTGGGGCCAATGTTGGGACGCCCGAAGCGATCGAGGAACTGCGTGCGGACCTAGGTAGGATAGGAGAGTGGTCCGAAAAATGGCAAATGCCGTTTAACTTGGGTAAATACAAAGTGATGCACATTGGCTACGCCAATCCCAAGTCGGACTACTCGATGTTGGGGAGTCATATCGAGGTGACTGATTTAGAAAAGGACTTGGGTGTGCTAATTAGCAGCGACCTTAAGTTTACGAAACAGTGCGTAGAGGTGGAAAAGAAAGCCCAGAAACTATTGGGTTATATCAGGAGGCAATTTCAGTTTCGGAACAAGAAGATTGTGCTCTCTCTGTACAATTCCATGGTTCGGCCGCACCTGGAGTATGCTGTGCAGTTCTGGTCGCCCACCCTCAAGAAAGATATTGAGAGGCTGGAGCGAGTGCAGGCGAGGGCTACAAAGTTAATCCCTTCCGTTAGGCATATGGGCTACAATCGACGGTTACGCGCCATGAACTTGTTTTCGCTTGAAGCTCGGAGGCTGCGCGGTCAACTGATCGAGGTTTTCAAGCTCTTACGCGGGTTCAACGATGTCGATTTTTGAAGTATGTTTAGTTTAAATGATAACCGAACTCGCAACAATGGTTGGAAGTTGGATTTGAACCGGTTTAGGACTAGTGCGGGTAGGAATTACTTTACGTATAAGATCTGTGAGACATGGAACAGGTTACCTTTAGAAGTTGTGAACAGTTCCTCTGTGGATCAGTTCAAGAAAAGGTTAGACCAAATCTTGCACACTATTTGAATGTGTAGAAAATTTTCCCTGGCATCCGTTGACATTGGTACCTCCTCGGTATGGGCCGCAAGGCCTTTTGAGGTACTTCTTTTCCTTGTAACTCCTTGTAACTCTCTCTCTCTCTCTCTCTCTCGCAGAGTCTTGCGGGACGTGCGCGATCAGGTGGCTCCCCACTTGGCTACAGTCGTCAACAAATCGTTGGAGCAGGCCAGGTGTCTGGTGACTGGAGGAAGCCAACGTAACCGCTATCCAGGGAACTATCGTCCCATTAGTCTCACTTCGGTTTAGGTAAATTATTAGAGGAGATAATAGCGGATATGATCGTTGACCATTTGGATTCCTACAAGCTGCATGGGGACTCCCAACATAGGTTTAGGCGGCATAGGTAGTGTCTCACCAACTTGCTTGAGTTTTTCCACGTCATGTGGAGTGAGTACGATAAGAGTAGGGCGATTCATATACTTTATCTCGACTTTCAGAAAGCCTTTGATAAGGTACCTCACCGCCGGCTAATGGCCAAAGTCCCCGCGCTGGGTATCGATGGGAAAGTAGGAAGCTGGATTGAAAACTGGCTGAAGAATAGGCGGCAGAGGATTCTAATTGAAGGTGCTACCTCGGGTTGGGCCTTGGTCACTAGCGGGGTTCCGCAGGGTTCCGTTTTGGGGCCACTGATGTTTATTACTTACATATGATGATATCGACGCTGGCATCGTCAGTAGGATCACCAAATTCGCTGATGACACAGGCTTAGAGCCACTGGTGAGACGCCCGAAGCGATCGAGCAACTGCGTGCGGACCTAAGTAGGATAAGAGAGTGATCCGAAAAATGACAAACGCTGTTTAACTTGGGTAAATGCAAGGTCATAAACATTGGCTACGCAAATCCCAAGTCGAACTACTACATGCTGGGGAGTAATATCGAGGCCACTGATTTGGAAAAGGACTTGGATGTGCTAATTAGCAGCGACCTTAATTTTACCAAACAGTGCGTAGATGTGGAAACAAAAGCCCAGAAACTGTTGGGTTATATCAAGAGGCAATTTCGATTTCGGAACAAGGAGATTGTGCTCACTTTGTACAATTTCAGTTCGGCCGCACCTGGAGTATGCTGTGCACTACTGGTCGCCCACCCTCAGGAAAGATATTGAGAGGCTGGAGCGAATCCAGGCGAGGGCCACAAAGTTAATCCCTTCTTTTAGGCATATGGGCCACAATCGACGTTTACACGCCATGAATTTGTTTTCGCTGGAAACTCGGAGGCTGCGCGGTCAACTCATCGAGGTTTTCAAATTCTTACGTGGGTTTAATAATGTCGATTTTAGAAGCATGTTTAGTTTAAATCATAACTCAACTTGCAACAAGGGTTAGAAGTTGGATTTGAAACGGTTTAGCACTAGTGTGTGTGGGAATTACTTTACGTATAAGATCTGTGACACGTGGAACAGGCTACCTTCAGAAGTTATCAACAGTTCCTCTGTGGATCAGTTGGAGAAAAGGTTAGACCGAATCTTGCACACTATTTGAGGATGTGTGTTACTGTCTTCTAGGGTGTCTGTTTGAGAAACTCGCTGTGACAATGTGTAGGAATGTTTCCCTGGCACTCATTGCCATTGGTACCTCCTCGGTATAGGCCGGAAGGCCTTTTAAGGTACTTCTTGTCCTTGTAACTCCTTGTAATTCTCTTTCTCTCTCTCTCTCTTTCTCTCTCTCTCTCTCTCTCTCTCTCGGTTAAGTTAGATCTCAGGGTTCCATTAGGTTTAACTTCAGGGTTACAGTTAATACACGTGAAGAGACTCGTGAAAGACTGGATTTCTCCAGAGCAAATTTTGAAAGCTTCCGAAGTAGTTTAGACACAAATGAAGTTCGAATAAGTGAGGATGTCACCTGGAGCTCGTATAGGGATCAATTTAAAATATTACAGAACACTTTTATACCCACTAAAATATTTTCCTTTTCAACAAAGTCGCCGAAATGATTTAACAACGAAATTGACGATGCTATTATGGAAAGAAATAGAGCCTACAAACTACTCAAGTCACATTTCAACCGAACTAATTCAGAAAACTATATAAACCTACGTCGAAAGGTTAAGTCCTTAATTAGATCAGTCAAACGTGATGAAGAAGCCAGAGTTGCCTCACTCTGTAAAGTTAACACTAAAGAATTTTTTGTCCATGTTAATAGCAGAAAGCCAATTAAAAATTCTATAGGTCCCCTAAACGATAGAAATGGCGAACTGAAATTCAGCGATAAAGATGTAGCTAATACGTTAAACGAGTTCTTTGTTACAGTCTTCACGGAAGAAGACTCAATTGAATTACCAAGTCCTGGGATTACGTATGACGGTGACCATCCCGTAGAGACCATAAGTTTTACGAGAGGTGAGGTACAGCAATTAATTGACAAGATTAATAAATACAAATCACCTGGTCCCGATTTGTTTCTTCTACGGGTATTAAAAGAGGTTAGCCACAATGTTGTTGACGACTTAGTAACCATATTCAGACAATCAATCGAATTAGGGAAGGTTCCAACCGAATGGAAGTTAGCAAATGTAATACCAATGTTTAAAAAGGGTGATAGGGAAAATCCTTGTAATTACCGCCAGATCAGTTTAACATCAATTGTCAGCAAACTGTTGGAATCCATCATTACAGAACGTATTGTGTATCACCTTGAATCTAACAATCTAATTTTTTATTCTCAACATGGATTTAGGCGATATAGGTCCTGTCTGACAAACCTGTTAGAGTTTTTTCATAATATGCATACACTATACGATGCAAGTAGGGAAATAGATACAGTGTTTTTGGACTTTCAAAAAGCCTTTGACAAAGTCCCTCACGCGAAACTGATGGCTAAAGTCAGAGGACTAGGAATCACCGGGCTCGTTTCCAACTGGATTGAGGATTGGTTAAAAGATAGAAAGCAGAGAGGGGTAATAAATGGAGTGGCTTCGGAGTGAGCGCCCGTCACAAATGGTCTCACAGGGTTCCGTTCTAGGTCTTTTACTTTTTATCATCTATCATATATTAACGATATAGACGTCGGGCTTCTAAGTACAATCTCAAAATTTGCAGATGATCCGAAATTAGGAAGTAGTGCAGGTAATGAGGAGGAATGGTCTGCTACCAGGGACGTATCCAATGGGGGACGAAGGAGGAGGTCGCCCCCCCCCTTGGACTAGAAAACATATTGTATGTAAAATATTAATTGTATGTAAATATTAAATAGGTAATCATTATAACTGCATTTGATCAAATTACAGATTTGTTCGATTGTCTGGTTTAGAAAATATCATCAATTAAAAATTGTAAAAAAAAAAAAAATCGCAGAAGCCTGTAATTAGCCTGACTCTTAATATGTAAAATTCATCATCAAAAGTTTCATTTCGTTGTAAAAAACTTATACTATTCTAATTTAAGACAAAAAAACAATTTATATAGCTATTTCCATGCTGATTTTTATGGCATAAATATCACCAAGTTATTTTATTAACATATAGTCATATTAATGTGTTTATATCTAAAAATCATCCGATGAAAATAGCTCAAAAAGTCGGGTAAGTCAGGTTAATATGGATGGCATAGCTGGCTATTCGCTGGCAACGCTGGTTTAAAGTTGAGTGTTGATTCGATATGTTTTTTTTTTCAGAATTGACAATGTAAATTTATCCAACAATTATGTTTCGCTGAATTATTTTATTATGTTTGGTTGAATTATGAATTTGATTGAATTATGTTGAATTTTGTTGAATTGAATTATGTTGAATTTGGTTGAATTATTTTATTCAACGACTTATATTATTTTATGCATATTGAGAAACATTTACGATGCAATTTAGCAAAACACCACAGTTGAGTACCATATCATCACCAAAAATGATGTAGTAGAGATGTTAGAAGTGAGTGTCAAGATTTACGGCATCACAATTCTAATGCTAAGAATGCATTATAAAAGATAATAGTTTATATATGCATTTAAAGAAATATAGTATAAAATACGTAGAACATTACGTCAATTGATTTTAAAAAATCAACATTGTTTTTGAGGCTAGGTTATATGGAGTTATTACAGTGTTGTAAAAAATCCAGTGTTGTCAATGGGGTTGTAACTATATGTCAGGGTGTCAGTTTAATACTGGCACCCAATACATTAACAAATTTTCGCATTTATAATAATTGTGCAAGTGCAGAGTAGTACTGAATTATATAAATTGAAAATAATTTAGACACTAATTTAAAAATATATGCCACCTTTTGTAATAATTGGTTATCAAGGTTTAGGTTGACCTAATTATATGTGGAATGATAGTTTTATCAATAAATTAGTCATAGTTGTGCATAATTTTCTTATCAATATAAATGATGTGCATTTAGTGAAAAATTAAGTCTATTCACTATGTATTTTGAGTATCTGAACTATGTGTTTAATGTGTGATTAATTCATAATTATGTAATCTATGTGTAACAACCACATATATTGATAATATTTATGCTTGAAGTATTAATGAATGTGTATTCTTATGATATGTACATACAGTATTTCTTAAACTCAACTCTATGTTAACATTAGAATCAGACAATGTGCGTTTAAGCGATGCAGACGAGGTTTTGGGCAGATTTGCTCGTAAAAAAGCGAGATTGAACATGATGCTGGAATAACACTAGAAACCAAAGAAATTAGCGCACAACAATCGCTGCACTAGTTTTGTGATAAAAAAGTGTGTCCGTAACGTCACAACTCCCGGTTCTACTTTGGCTGTTGATTTATTGGTCAAATCATCTAATACTCTCTTATGGGCTAGTTTTGGGTCTAGCTGACCGTATACACTTGAGCAATTGAGAATGTATGTCTGTAGTGTGCAATCATTTCCCTGTATATAAACTTGCCAGGCCGTTAGATTATGTAACTTATAAATATTGATTTCGCTGTCAAATTTAATAAAAATTAATCCCAATTGCAATAAATCTGTATGTTTACCTGTCCTTTGATCGTATTGAGCTAGCATGAACTAATTGAAAACATACACAGTGTAACCCGTTTATATCACATCGCTTTGGATCATAACTCGGTTGATATTACTATATTTGATAAACCACGTACGACTGATATTCAACACATGGAAAATGCCTTGCTTAATATCACTAAAGAAACTGCTTATCATCACGTTTTTCTAATAATCAATTGTTGTTACATCGGTGGAAAAACAATGACATATGCAAGTTTTCAAATAATAAAACATGTTCACATGCTAAAAAGCACTAATGCAAAGGACGTTCATTATCATTTCATCCTACACTGAGAACGTGATATTAAGTATGTTACATTGTAGTAGTATAGTTGAATGATGAAACGTAGGTATAATCTACAACGTTCCCTTCGCCCCCCCGCCTTGAGCAAATCCTGGATACGTGCCTGTCTGCTACTTGGCAGGTTTCATTCAACTTGAACAAATGTAAGGTAATGCATATAGGTTATAAAACCCCGAAGACCGATTACTCTTTATTGGGTCTTGACTGAGACCGATCTAGAGAAAGACTTAGGAGTCTATATCAGTAATGATCTGAAACCGTCGAAGCACTGTGCAGAAGTCGAAAAGAGAACTTTAAAAATATTAGGTTATATTAAAAGACAGTTCAATTTCGGAACAAGGAGACTGTAATGTCTCTTTATAATTCACTAGTTAGACCTCAACTGGAATACTGTGCGCAGTTTTGGTCTCCTTCGCTCAGAAAGGATATAGAAAGGTTAGAAAGGGTATAAGCAGGGTCTACAAAATTGATCCCTTCAATGAGAATGCAAAACTACCAACGGAGATTGGAGCGCCTAATCTGTTTACCTTAGAGATGAGAAGGTTGCGCGCAGCTTATTCAAGTCTTCAAGATGCTCAATGGAATAGACAGGGTAGATTACAGAAACTTATTCTCACTTAATGTCAATCTGACAAGAAATAATGGGTTTAAACTGGAACTAAAGACATTTAGGACCTCTGTCTGCGGCAATTTCTTTTCCTATAAAATAGTTAATATCTGGAACCACCTTCTCTCAGAGGTTGTTTCAAGGCAAAGTGTAAAAGTGTTTAAAAATAGGCTAGACAAAGTACTGAGTATTCTCATGGTTTAAGACGAAAACATAACGTAACTCTGCAGGAGTCCGCCTGCGCGCGCGGTGTCTATGGAGGCATGCTAATTATAGAGCTTTCTTATATGTTCTCCACTTTCCTGTAAAATTTCTTTAGCTACTTTTCCAAGGTCAAGGTATTTTCTTCAACCTTTTTCCGTCCCTGCCTCTGGCAGGGAGGGAGCGGAGGGTGGGGAGAGAGCCTTACACTTTTCTATCCAGTTTTCTACTACTGCAAGAATATTTGGAAGAAAAATAAACTTGTTTCACAAGAGGAACCTTCTAGAGTGGACCGGAAGGTCTTTGAGACTTCCTTTTTTCCTTGTAACTCCTTGTAACTCTCTCTCTCTCTCTCTCTCTCTCTCTCTCTCTCTCTCTCTCTCATATATGGGATAAATTTCACAATTAAACAAGTGAAATTAATTAGTGAATGTTACAAACCCACAGGGAAAAAAAAAAGCAATTCCAAGACCTTTCATTTATTCCAGTACCCTGACGAGGTTCTGGCACTGAGCCTTATTCTTCCCTGTGGGTGTTATTTTTTGTGCAGGAAGTAAGGTCCAAGTGGGAATGCCCGCAAAAGCGCCGCCCCCCAACAGAAGTAGAAGAGAGTCAAAATCAAGGTGTAAGTTTTGGAGATGCCTAAACACTCTGTGTTTGAAAGATTGGAGGTCATAGATGGAGAAAAATGGATCGAGGAAGATTGTTCCAGAGTTCACCAGTTGAGTAGATGAAAGAATGAAAATACCGATTAACCCTTGCGTTAGAGAGTTGAACAGAAAAGGAATGAGAAAGTGTGAAAAATCTGGTGCTGCGTGTTCTCCTTAAATGGGAAGGCATGTAGTTAGAGAGTTCAGAAGAGTAGTGTCCGTTATAATAGCGATAGTAAAGAAAGAGTGAGGCAACGTTGGGACTGAATACAGTGAGTAAGAGGCAGGGAATTGATGGGACGAAAATCCTTTGATTCCACACGGTCAAGTACGGCTGTGTGGGTTGAACCACCCGATACAGGGGCGGACAAGACCCGTGTATAGAGACAGCAACTGAGAGGGGCTGAAGAAACTGCGAAACCAGTACAGCACACCTAACCTCCTAGAAGCTGTTTTGGAAAGAGAGTATATGTGATGTTTCCAGGAAAGATCACGAGAAAAGGAAACGCCAAGAATGTTAAGAGAAGAGGAAGGATTGAGTTGTGTATTGTTAAAGGAAAGGGGATAGTCATGTGGAAGATTGTGACGAGTAGAGAGATGGAGGAACGGAGTTTTTGAGGCATTGAAAGCCACAAGATTTGCTCCGCCCCAATCAGAGATAGAAGAAAGATCAGAGGTCAGGTGTCCCATAGCCGTCCTACGCGAATCATGGAGTGACTGTTGAGAGGGACACTTTATGAAGCGGGTGGAGAAGTGAAGAGTGGAATCATCGGCATAGGAGTACATAGGACAGGAAGTGCGAATTAAAAGATCATTAATAAATAAAAAGAAAAGAGTGGGTGACAGGACAGAACCCTGAGGAACACCACCGTTGATTGCTTTAGGAGAAGAACAATGGCCATCTGCAGCTTTGGATCGTCCAGAAAGGAAATTAGAGATGAAGGTACAGATAGAAGGATAGAAAGTGGAGGAGGGCAGTTTCGAAATTAAAGATTAAAGCTTTCGATGTCAAGTGCAATAACAAAAGTTTCAGCGAAATCCCGAAATGAGGGTAACCAAGAGTCAGAGAGATATGCAAGAGGATCGCCAGTAGAGCGTCCTTTGCGGAACTCATATTGACGATTTGAAAGATGATTGTGAGAAGAAAGGTGTTTAAGAATCTTCCAATTAAGGATAGATTCCAAAACTTTAGAAAGGCAAGAAATCAAAGCAATTGGACGATAGTTGAATGGTTGAGAGCGGTCACCATTCTTTGGGACATGCTGAATGAAAGCGAACTTCCGTCAGGAAGGAAAAGTACTAGATGAGAAACAAAGACGAAAGAGTTTGCCTACGCAAGGTGTCAACACAGAAGCACAGTTCTTAAGAACAGAAGGAACACCATCAGGATCGTACACCTTCCTAGAGTTGAGCCCAGATAGGGCAGAAAGAACATCTTTGGAAGAGATTCTAATTTCAGATATAATAAAGTCAGAGAGAGGAAGGGAGGACGAGGTGGAGAAACAGTACCGGAATCGTCCACGGTTGAGTTGGAAGCGAAAGTTTGAGTGAAGAGTTCAGTTTTGTCGGGAGAAGAGACGGCAACTGAGCCGTCGGAATGGAAAAGAGGAAGGAAAGAAGAGGAAGTAAAGTTGTTGAAGAGGTTCTTAGCTAGATGCCAGAAAGAGCAAGAAGAATTAGAATTGGATAGGTTTTCACATTTTTGTCAGATGAAGGAATTTTTGGCGAGTCGAAGAACAGATTTTGCACGATTTCGGGCAAAAATATAAGCTGAATGAGAGTCAGGAGTTAGATGGCGACGGTACCTTCTGAAAGTCTCCTCTCTGTTGCGGATAGCATTAGAACAAGTAAAGTTAAACCAAGGTTTTTTTGCATTAGTAGTAGGAAGAGAATATAGAATGTACACTAGGGTGGAGCGAAAAATACTTTTTTTCTAGTATGAAGTTCTAATAGTGATTAAAAGTTGCATTTAGTGGACGAAATATGCCTGCCAAAATATGAGTTCATTTGTTTAAAATTTGCAGCTGCCACCAGGGGGCTAAATTTAACACAATTTTGTGTAAAAAGGAAAAAAATGCTTCTATTTTAGGTTTGTCAAACTATTATAAAATTTTATCGTAGAATTATCTAATAGTATGATTAAGATTCTTAAATGATAGGAATTCGTTTTGTAAAAATGCCTTTTCATATGCTTAATATCTTCAGCTGCCACAAGAGAGCTGAAGTTAACACAATTTAGAGTAACTGAGTCATGTTGAGACTACACTGAATGTTGTGGGGGAGGGTTTTGGTGTGAAGGAATTTCTTTCTGTGAGTCATTAGAACAGTGTGTTAACACTTGTCTTCTTAGGTAGTAGGCCTAGTCGCTCAGTTGATCGGAGAGTTTTTTAATATGATCGGAATATTATAAAACTTTATTTTAAAGTGATTTATATAGAGATAATATTGATTTTATTATAAAATGCTTGTTATAATGTATTATATAATTTTAGTTTATTTATATAATATATTATATATTTATATAATTATATATATACTTATAAAATATATTATATATATTAATTATATAGTGTTTTGATGTTACAGGATATTTTGTGATTGTGAATTTTTCTTAAAAATATTATGGCATCAAATACTAAACATAAACATTTCACTAGAGAACATATGAAGTGTGCCATATTTGAAGTACCTTGTGAGATGAGTGATATGCAACTACCAACTTATAACTGCATTATGAAAGATTACCTGTTCACAAAACATTTAGTGAAGGAGCAGATGAATAACAAGGAGCCTTCATTTTCTGAAATAGCAGAGGCAGTTTCCAAAAAGGTAGAAAATATTTGGAAGAAGGCCTCTTTGCCAATAGTTTCACATACACGCGTTTTACAGATGATGCGAGTGTACCATGATAAATACAGGTCCTTATTAAAGCCATACAAGTCACGCAAGGATCAGCCTAAGTACAAAAATCAGCTTGAAGAATTTGAAAACTCTTCAAAATGCACTTTGTTTGACATCTGCACCTGCAAATGTAAGGAGTTTAGGAGATGCTCATGTGAAAAGAGTAAGAAAGTCCCTCCAAAAGAGCAGGATTTTTAAATGACCAACGAACACGCAGAATAATGGTGATAGGAAGCATTGACATAGCACACACAAGACGATTACAAGCAAGAGAACATCGAAAGGAAATGGAAAAAGCACGTCTGGAATCCTCACAAACAACTAGTGCTGCTATAACCAATACGTCCAACTTACAAATCGAAACAGAGACAAGTGAACTTCAACAACTAGAAGAGATATCTGAAGATAATGAGGAAGATACAACCTCGACTCAATATGTAATATCAGAACAACAGATGCGTGAGCCACTGCCTTCATTAGCAATTACTTGTGATAGATTTAAAATGTCGGACAGAGCTGGGGCTGCTATTGCTTCTGCAGTATTGGCAGATCTTAAAATTGTTACTCACGAAGACAAAGGGAATATTATAGACAGAAGTAAGCTAAGACGTGAAAGACAAAAACAGAGAAAGGAACTACAACAGATAGGAGAGCCAAAAACCATGCGGGGATTATACTTTGATGGCAGAAAGGATAAAACAATGATTCAAGTCCAGGAGAGTGATGGCTCTAACCACCAAAGAACCAAACGCGAAGAGCATATCAGCATAATATCTGAACCACACTCTCTGTACTTTGCACATGTGACACCTTCCAGTGGCAAAGCTAAATACATTTGCACAGCGCTAGTGAATTGCTTGAAAGAAAGGAATGTTGATATAGGGAACATCGTTGCAGTTGGCTGTGATTCGACAGTGGTTAACACTGGTAGTATTGGAGGCACAATAAGATTACTGGAAGAAGCCTTTAATAAGCCATTGCAGTGGCTGATATGCCTTTTACACCTTAATGAACTTCCATTGCGCCATCTGTTTCATCACTTGGATGGTACCACTACTGGACCAAGAGCATTTTCAAGAGAAATTGGCTGAGCACTTTCAGACTGTGAAAAGCTTCCCATAGTTAACTTCAAACCCATTGAAATTCAAGAGGACATGTGTGAAGTTGATGTAGATGACACAAGTACTGACCAGAAATACCTTCTTGAAATTCACAAGGCTATATCAAGTGGAACATTCTCAGAGAGTCTTAGTCATAAGAGTCCAGGCAATATATCACATTCAAGGTGGCTCACCACAGCAAACAGGACTCTGCGGTTATATGCAAGCACAGAGAATCCTTCAGGCAATTTACAAGAATTAGCTACTTTCATTGTTAGGGTATACGCACCAATGTGGTTTCAGATAAATCGTAAACCATTATGCCAATATGGTGCTAAACATATGTGGCATATGATTGCAAGAAGCCGGTATCTCCGTGAAGAGCTTAGGAGAGTACATGACTCAGTCATTCAGTGAAATGCATATTACGCAAATCAAGAAAACATTCTCATTGCAATGATAGCTGATGAAAGGGAGCATGTGCGTCAGTTGGGATTTAGGCGTATCATAAAAGCAAGGGCATGCATTCAAGAAACAGATGTTATCAGGTATTTTAAGGTGCCAGAAATAAATTTTTAGGCCAAAGACTATACAGATCTCATTATGTGGCAAGATTTTCAGACAGCAGAACCACCGATAACCAAAGGAGTTTCTCTTGATGATATTGAATCATGCATCAAACATGGTACTACTCTTCATTCAGAATTATTTCAGTTTCCATGTCATACACAAGCCGTAGAGAGATGCGTCAAGCTCGTTACAGATGCTGCTGGATCAGTCTGCGGACCTACAAACAGAGATGGTTGGATTCGTGCTACATTAGAATCAAGGAAAAAACAGCCAAAATTTGACACAAAAGCAAATTACTAAATAGTCTTCAGCAAGAACCCTTTCTAGAGGGAGGTTGGTTGGGGAAAGGGTGGTAACTCCGCTAAGGCACAAAATAACGTTTCTTAACTGTCTCAAGCCAGTATAAAGGAGGAGACATATCCTAATTTATTACTGTTCCCTTTTTCAAGTAAATACAGAATCATACTTAATTGTCATTTTTAAGTTAACTTCAGCCCTCTTGTGGCAGCTGAAGATATTAAGCATATGAAAAAGCATTTTTACAAAACAAATTCTTATCATTTAAGAATCTTAATCAAACTATTTGATAATTCTAAGATAAAATTTTATAATAGTTTTCTAAACCTAAAATAGAAGCATTTTTTTCCTTTTTACCCAAAATTGTGTTAACTTTAGCCCCCTGGTGGCAGCTGAAAAAATTAAAGAAATGAACTCATATTTTGGCAGGTATATATCGTCCACTAAATGCAACTTCTAATCACTATTAGAACTTCATACTAGAAAACAAGTATTTTTCACTCCACCCTAATGTACACCCCCCATGCTCGAGAGAATCACCTCCGTGATGCGCTCAGCACACTCGGAAGTGTCCCGTCCACGGAAGCAGTAATAATTTCATGGGAAATCACAGAAATACTGCTTAAGGGCCTCCCAATCAGCAGCACCAAAGTGCCAAAGGCCGAATTGGAGTGATAGGACAAGGAACAGACATAAGATTTTGGTCGGAGGAGCTCAACGGAAAAAAAAGTTTGACAGAGTGAGAAGGATGAGAGGCAAGAAATAAATTCAGACTATTTTGCCTATCTCGAAGGCGATCTGGGATACGGGTAGGGTGCTGTACAATCTGCTCTACCTCATTTAGTTTAGGATAGAACAGTTGTAAGCTAGTTCACCAGGGTCGTTAGTGAAATGGGAGGAAAGCGAATGTTGGTGAACATTGATATCTCCTAAAATGGAGATATCAGCAAAGGGAGAGCGGGATAGAGTGTATTCCACTTTGGAAGTGAGGTAGTCAAAGAATTTTGGATAGTCAGTAGAATTAGGAGAAAGTTAAACAGCACAAATGTATTTAGTTCCAGATTGGCATGTAAGCCGTAGCCGCGTAACATGCTTTGAGTACAATAACTCTACCAGATAAACAGCAATAAATAATAATAATTGAGGAGGACCAGAAACTGACACAGCACGCAAACCAACTAATGCTCTAATTCCTGTATTATTATTACCAACATTATCGGGGTTCGAACTCCCAACCTCAATGTCTTCACTTCGCTTAGAGGAAACATGTTACTCACTGAGTTACGGACGTTAGCTACCAGATAAAAAGCGTTACATAGTGGTCTCGTCTCAACACTGCTTCCCGTTAGATCACCGAGGCTAAGGGACGTTGAGTCTCTCCTGTAATTGGATGGTTGACCATATCCCCGTGGTTCGGACTCTACATAAAGCTGTATGTCCCCTCCGTCACATGATCATTGCTGTTGCGAAAAAAGTCAAACAACCCCAAACATAGTTGTTGTTGTTACCAGATAAATCGGAAAAAAATCCCCAAAAATAAATTTAAGAGAGGAAACACAAAAACCTAAACTTTCTAAAACATAAAAGTTTGAGAAATGGAAGATGGTCATCCTTTCAGCAAAATAAGTAAAAATCCTTTCGAAAAGAGACTTATTTCCTCGTTGAGGTTCAAAGATTCATAATTGAAAGTGAATGAAAATCTCGACGATTCAGTTTAAATTTTAAAGCGTCTGACAATGAATTTTAAGTAGGAACATTTAAGGATTAAAAGCTACAAAAGTTTGAATAAAAAGCGTATAATTGCACAAGACACGTTTTTCCATGTGTATCCATCAATTATTTGATTACGTGAAATATGATAATTTGTCATTTTAAGAAAATTCTTCATTTCTCTCAAGAATTTATGGATGAATTATTAGAGGAAGTTAATAAAATAAAATTTATGCAACCAGAAAATTATTCGTTGAGCTTCCAATATATAATTCGTTTTACACTCCGAATAGTTCATTGCAATTAACTTGAGAGTAAGGTTATATATATATATATATATATATATATATATATATATATATATATATATATATATATATTATTCATCAGTGCATTCATAGTGTAACGAATTATGAAGAATTGAAAATGAAAATGAAATGAAAATGAAAAGGTTTATTGGCAGACTATAGTTCATATGACAAATATTAATAATACAATGACAGTTCACATACTAAGGATAGAAATATATACAATTAAATTAGAAATAATACAGTAATGTCAAAGTTAAGTGGAGCTACAGACAGACGTTTTCGTACCATCAATTCCATAGCTTAGAAGACATACGGCAGCACTCATGGACACCGTAGATAATCGGGTTGGTTAATTTTTTAATTCTTTGCATTAGACTGTATTGAGCACGTCTTGTTACCTCCGGGAAGTTCGGGACATTGCGGGTAGCAAACATTTGCGAAGCTGAGCAACTCGGGGGTAATTTATGTAGTCTAAAAGACCTGTTGTACAGAAAATTTAGGGTTCTGCCAGAACCTCTTTTATAATTCACCCAAAGTTGCTGTCCGTATATATTACTGCAGAAAGTACGAAGGAGTGTCTTTAGCTTCGCTTGTACAGAACCGGAAGTTCCTTATAATCATATTCGCTTTAGCACAAAGACTTCGAGATTGTTTTCTTATATCTGAGTCATCACTAAGGAGCTGGTGATAGTTTGGCCCAAATACTGTAATTCTATTACTGCCTCAATTACTTCACCTCTCATTTTAAACCTTATATCAACTGGCTGATTACAGCTTTTAGGATGAAATTGCATAACCTTAGTTTTTGTAACATTAAAAAGAATATCAGTGGGACTTATTATCACCATGTCATCGGCATAAACTAAGTTATTTATCCTTGTGTTATCTATACAATATCCCACTGTTGCCTCATTAAGAGAAGCAATTAATCCGTCAATATACACATTAAACAACATAGGAGAGAGCAAGGAGCCTTGCCTTACCCCGCAAGAGGAGCCAAAACATTCAGATAGTACATTGCCCACATAACGGTAAAAGATTGGTGGAATACCAAAATTTCAATGAGTTTAATATGTACATGAGAACGTTCCTGTCTTCTAGTTCTTTAAATAAAATATTGTTGTTCACTCTATTGTATGCCTTACTTATGTAAAAATGAACAATGAATAATTCCTATATAATCTTTATATTCAATTATTAATTTTTACCTACTGTAAGGACCAAACTCGCATAACGCAAGTTATCTGTTATTCAATTCCTCCGTCCATGTCCTTTTTTGACCTTTATCTTGTGTTATTATTTTTTAGTTGTTCTCTCGCAAGATACTCGTCATGCTGACACACGTGTTCGAATTTCGCTGACCAACACGGAAGGCGGGCATCTAATTACGAAATCTCCTCTCTTGTTTAATTCTAATTCAAAAGCATGATTATGTTATATATCGTTATGCGTGTTATGTATATATATATATATATATATATATATATGTGTGTGTGTGTGTGTGTGTGTGTGTGTGTGCCCATGTACTTTGTGTTAAATCTCAAAATAAGAGTTATCCTAATGTAAATATGAAACACTGTAAACTATAGTTAACTATGGTCACTTGTAATTAACTGTAATGATTTAATATGATGTAATTAATGTACTTTAATGAGACTGTAGTTAACGAGTTAACGATAATAAATGAATGTGAATTAATTGATAGTTATAGTAAGCCAAAATTACAATGCTACCCCGACTTATGAGCGCAGGACAAATGAGCGCCGACAAATGAGCGCCGACAATTGAGCGCCAAGACAAATGAGCGCAAGACAATAGAGCGCAAACAATAACCTAACCTAACCTAACCTAACTACATTATTTTTAACATCCTTAATAAATATTTGTTCAAGCTTATGTTGTTTCTTTTAACCAGTTTTTATTTGCTTGCTCTCGCTCAATTGTTTTGCGCTCTTTGGTTTTTGCGCAAAACAATAACCTAACCTAACCTAACTACATTATTTTTAACATCCTTAATAAATATTGTTTTTTTAACATCCTTAATAAATATTTGTTGAAGCTTATTTTGTTTCTTTTATCCAGTTTTTATTTGCTTCCTCTCGCTCAATTGGTTTGCGCTCTTTTGTTTTTGAGCAAAACAATAACCTAACCCAGGGGTTCCCAAATTGTGTTCCGCGGAACACTTCTCACGGTATACAAGTGTTCCGCAGAACACCAATTTGGGAACCCCTGACCTAACCTAACCTAACCTAACTACATTATTTTTAACATCCTTAATAAATATTGTTTTTGTAACATCCTTAATAAATATTTGTTGAAGCTTATTTTGTTTCTTTTATCCAGTTTTTATTTGCTTCCTCTCGCTCAATTGGTTTGCGCTCTTTTGTTTTTGCGCAAAACAATAACCTAACCTAACCTAACCTAACTACATTATTTTTAACATCCTTAATAATTTTTTTTTTTTTTAACATCCTTAATAAATATTTGTTGAAGCTTATTTTGTTTCTTTTATCCAGTTTTTATTTGCTTGCTCTCGCTCAATTGTTTTGCGCTCTTTTATTTTTGCGCTCAATTGTCTTGGCGCTCTATTGTCTTGCGCTCTTTTGTCTTGCATTTAATTGTCTTGGCGCTCAATTGTCGACGCTCATTTGTCGGCGCTCATTTGTCCTGCGCCCAATTGTCGTGTCACGAATTACAATGTACTCAATGTCCGACCCGACATTATGTCGCCATTAGGAATGTATACGCGGCGATATTGTTATTATTTTTATTATTATTTTTTCGTTGGAATAAATTTTTGATGTGTTTTCGACTTTGACAAATAATTGGTGACTTGTTCTTTTTAAAATTTCGTAATGATTTTCTTAGATTTAGCTTAATAATTAATCCTGATTAAAAGTTGCAGTGTTCATGTTTTGTATACATTCTCTCTTCGTTATGAAAGATGAAGTCATGACTTGCCTAGGCATTTAATTTTAAATCTTAAACCTTTAATTTTTACTCATATGCATATCTTAGTATAAAGATGCATAGTTCAATTTCCGTTTCTAATTAACTCGGTGGATCAGGAAAACAACAGATCTGAAAATACGCGGTTTAAGATAAAAATATGGCGTCCTCTTCCTATATCCTGTTTATCTGTTTCACCTTTGTCACAACAAAAATTACTTTATTTTTAATTATTGTGCAAGAATAATACAGCCTCTTCAACATTTAATAATGATGATGTTAGTAGAATCGGAGTATGTAAACCCCAATAATTTCTTCCATGTTCATTCAGAAGTAAACTCAAAGGCTGAGCACTGCCTGTAACTTACAGTAAGAAATAGTCTTTATCTTCTTCGAGCCTTACTCTCTTCAGAGAACTTAGTCATTAAAATTTCCCGATACGTTAAAAGAAGAATCCGGGAATCTTCAGAGAATTTAGTAAGCCTCCCAGAATCCTCCGAGTCACGATAGAAGAACTCGGAGAGTAATATAAAAGAAACTACTGCAAGTAACACATCCGTTGCTGCCACCTAACTAAAACCCCCGTCGACTTCGAACCAACCCAGGCCATAGACGGAGGGGTTAACATTTATATCTAGGAAACAACTATAAACAGTTGAATTACTGTCAGTGTATTTAGATATTATTTTCTTAAGTACATAGATACACAGGTCAGTTGAATGGGACCTTTTGAAAGCAAACTGATGAGGAGATGTCCATAGGAAATCATTTAATCGGAGTAACAAGATTTTTTCTAGTAGTTTTGAGAAGCAGGAAGCGACAGCAATAGGCTTGTAATTATTGCTGGACAGAATGTCTCCATACTTATTTTTGACCAGGGGTAAGATATATACTCTCATGAGCTCTGCGGGGATATAGCTATGAACAAGCATGGCTGATAAGAACAATGATATATGCAGACATACCACGTCGTTGGCATATTTTAAGTGCTCATTCGATGGGTCATCTACCCCTGACGCAGAACCAGTCTTTAACTCTTTAATTAACCTCTTTACTTCAAGAACTGATATCAAAGTATTTTCCCTTGTTCCTCCCACAGGCTTTTCGCTGCAAACTATCTTAAGATTATCCCTACTCACATTGTTAAGAATGTTAGAGTAGTGGTTTTTCCACACTTTGCAATTTCATCCTCCCCGGACACCCTATCGATTGTCGGAGGGAGGGCATTTTTGACACCCATTTAATTCTTAACACATTTTCAAAATTTTTTATTATCGTTATTTATGCGAGCTTCACAAGCTTTTAATGCTCGAACAGACTCTTCTTTCAGTTTACATCGCCTTATGGCCTTATACTGACCCCGACTTCTACACATATTCATGTATACTGGTCCTAATCTGGGTCTACCATGAAAGCACGACAAATCATAGGCGTCTTTTGATTCCCTCTTCAGGGGGGCAATAAAATCATTCCATCCAGGAATAACCTTAGTATGATACTGTAGTTGTAAGATTTAATCAGGGGGCTTCCTGCTTCTCTTATCAGGAATACTATCTTCTTACAATAACTATCTCTGAGTTTACAGTGAGAATCATTTGCGCAAGGATAACTACAGGCAAGATGCAAAATTTCTAAATTATTAAAGAAGTGACCTGTTCTGTCTCTATATTCTATTCTCTGTTGCATATTAACATTAGACCAATCGACGCGATTATCTTACCTATTGAGTTCATGTTATGTCGCGTTGTGCATACGTTGGTAAAATTAATTAATAATTCTATCTCTTTCATCAGAAAGAAGGAAATCATGCAGAATATGAACTCTAAGAATTTGAGCCTTTAGATTTTTACCAGTGAGACAATGATCAATTCACCTGGTGGTATATCACTAACGTATGTGAAATTACCACTGGTTGCCCCTAATACATTTAGAGTACATCACTTATACTTAATTTGGCCTTCTCGCACATGTTACCCAATTCTACAAAGAATTCCGAGTTCACATGAGCATTAAAGTCCCCCATTATTATAAAGGGTGATCCAGAGAAATGGGACCCAAAAGAAACCCCTGTAACTCTTAAAGTGTAAGTCCTTTTATAAAATCATACGCATCATTCGAAAGAGGATAGTTACAAGTTTGTACAGGATTGTATAGATTTTGACAATACAAGACAAGATAAGATACAAAACAAAATAAAAGTGTTAGTTAAAACTAACCCTTCAAGATGACTGCATGGACTGTGGAACAGCTGCGTTTCATAACTGAGCAATATTATGAGCATGGAAGAAGTGTAGTTTCAGCTAAAAGATCTTTCAAGACAAATTTTCAGATGTCAAAATCACCTTCTAAGAAAGCAATCCGTCGGTGTGTCAGAAATTTTTCCCTAACTGGCAGCATTGGAAAAAGAAAACCAACTGGAAGAATGCACACAGCAAGGATAGACGAGATCATTAACAGAACTCATGAAATTGTACAGGATAATCCTAACATAAGCATCAGACGTGCTTCTCAGCTGTTAGGAGTTGGATATGGAACAACACACCGTATATTCAAGCAAAATTTAATGCTCTTTCCATATAAAATTCAAACAGTGCAACAACTAAACGATGGAGATTTCGCACGAAGACGACAATTCTGTCAATGGATCCAACCGAAGGTAAATGACACCACCAATTTTCTAGCAACTTTGATTATGTCAGACGAAGCCCATTTTCACTTGAATGGAACTGTAAACAAACAAAATTGTCGTTTCTGGGCAACAGAAAATCCATTGAATATTACCGAAGTCCCGTTGCATATTCAGCGTGTAACTGTTTGGTGTGGTCTTATTGCATCTCAGATCATAGGGCCGTACTTTTTCGAGGATTCCACCGGAAACACGGTCACTGTAAATGGTATCGCTACGAAAAAATGTTGACCGATTTCCTTATTCCTAAATTAAGAGATCTTTGTCTAGAAAACCACTGGTTCCAACAAGACGGAGCTACCTGCCATACCACGAGGAACTGCATGGCAGTTTTGCGTCAAACGTTTCCAGGCGAGTTAATCTCAAGATTTGGAGACGTTGAATGGCCCGCAAGGTCTCCGGATTTTTCTCCCTTAGATTATTATCTCTGGGGATATTTAAAGAGTAGGGTCTACAGAAATAACCCAACGACCTTGCAAGAATTGAAGGCCGCCATCACAAATGAGATACAGGCCATACCACTGCACACTCTTGCAAAAGTGATGCAGAACTTACAAGCGAGAACACTGGAATGCTTGGCAACTAATGGAGCACATTTGAAAGGAGTCATTTTAAAAAAATAAATATTTCATAATAAACTTGTAACTCTACTCTTTCGAATGATATATAGTTTTTATGAAAGGAATTAAATATTAAGAATATTTGGCTTTTTTTATGGGTCCCATTTATCTGGATCACCCAGTACAATGAGAATATTTGGGGTTATCTGATAATGACTTAATTTTATACAGCAAATCAATTTATTCATCTAGATTACTGCAGTTGTGGTATGGTAAATAGCAGTTTACAATTAATATGCAATCATTGTTCACTTGTAATTCAATGCCTATCAACCTTACATTATTGCTTGTTAAAAATTTTATGTTTCGAAAAATTTTTCCTTATTAAGAAAGCAACACCACCAAAAGGCCTACCTTACATTAATTCATTTGACAAGTCTACTGCTGATGACGCATGGTACATAAAGTCAACATGGATGGTAGAGAGGAATTTTAGCTCTTGCTTAGGTAGCCAGTGCTCTTGCAGGAGTATCAAATCTGCACTGTCATAGATTTTATGAACATCTACAATTGAATTCTTACTGACCTTACGTTATATGAGACTATTTTCAACAAGTTATCCGCCATAAATGATAGAAAATTTGTTATTATTATTATTATTATTATTGTTATTATTATTATTATTATTATTATTATTATTATCATTATTATTATTATTATTATTATTATTATTATTATTTTTATTATTATTATTTTGCCTTTTATTAAATCTCCTAGAAAAGTGAATAAACTTCTTAACAATAATATCGTCTGGCCACTGACTCATATTGTACTGGTTGAATTGCGAGTTTACACCTCTAATATTCCTTTAAATGAGTTATAATACGGAGATTTTGTGTTTAGCTTTTTAACTAACAATATATTGTGTTCACCACAGACTCCTTCCGCGATGTGTCGAATATCGCTTTCCTCGTTCGAAAGCTGAATTCGCTACAAAAAGAGGGTAGGATAGCTCACCGGTGGCCTAGCTGCGAGGACAGGTTGGAGAACCTTCCGTGAAGTGCGTTTGTTAACCGTAACCCACACTTCCTCTTCCCTCAATCTCCCCGATGCAGGGTCCGCCTGATTGGGGGATGGGTGGCACGACCTTGGGGATAGGAGGCCCCTCCCCTACTCTGTGGCTTGATGAGGGTCTGTTAACGGTGTTTATATCCTGACGGAGGGACGGGGGGGGGAGTCTGCACGCCGAGCGAGGCGTTCGAGTAATCGAACGCCTCTCCCCTGCAGTCGAAGGTAAAGAAGAGAGCAGTGATGCCTCATCTCTTGGCACCGGACACTCCCTGTTCCTAATATTAATGTTGTCGAAGGTGTTGACACTCAACAACTGTCGATCCATTGTGAAATCGGGAGCAGAAGTCCTTTCCTGAACAGGAGGGAGATTGACCGCTTCCCCTGCAGGCTGCGTTTCCACCCCACATTCGGGGGTGGAGTTGGGGGAGGGAATTTCGTTTCCCTCGCTGCCCGACGCGAGGGAGATTGTCCTAGCGAAATCGCATTTTTCTGATTTGACACCACGTGTTGGTGTTTCATTTCAATTAACGACTTTTGTACCTCATTATACTATTTGAGCCTTTTGAGGAGCACCGAAACTTCTACATCACCAATAGAGATTACCAGTATTCTATGGAAATTAATAACGTAGATGGTAATATTGTTCTCATTATCTAGGAGGGTTGACACTTTATTTATAATGCCTTTTAGGATATTCTCGTTTCTAGAGTTACCTCAACGAGTTGGTAGGGTAGCACTGAACAGCGTGTTTAACTGTACCCTCGCATGTTCTATTTATTCCGAATCATGGAAATCATGACAGACAGATACGAGAAGGTCTGACCTAATATGATCTACTTTCTCAAATATGAATCAATAAATGATTTTCTAAAAGATCACAATTTTCAGCAGACGATCCCATTGTACCTGTATCGATGGGGGAGCAGGATTGTCGGGGAGAGTAGATGGTGGGGGTGGTTCGGGGGTCCCACTTCTCGTCCCTTTAAATAACATTCCAGATACCACCGGTTCAATGCCCAGACATCTTTTCACATTAAGAATTACGAAACTATTACTAACTATGACACATTAAGTATATAGGCGGAGTCACTGTAAGATCTTGAACGTAATTAAACATACATTTCCCGCGGGCACCGTCAAAAGCGGAAGATTCGCAGTGTAGATGGTGGGGTGGGGCGGGATTAGGGAAGGGGATGCTAATTGGAGTGCCCACTTCTCGTCCCTTTAAATCACGTTCCAGATATCACCAGCTCCATGCACAATCATCCTTTCATATTATCACGACACTATTACCCACTATAGCATGCAAGTATATACGCGGGATCACTCATGTTCATGAACATAATGATATCTAAATTTCCCGAGGAAACAGCCCAAAAAACTTTACTATTT
The DNA here is from genome assembly GCA_023014485.1 of Bathynomus jamesi. Taxonomy (NCBI): domain Eukaryota; kingdom Metazoa; phylum Arthropoda; class Malacostraca; order Isopoda; family Cirolanidae; genus Bathynomus; species Bathynomus jamesi. The sequence goes on along the minus strand of JAJOZX010003517.1, from coordinate 475,434 downwards.
ATCGGCAGATTCGCAACCCACCCGAGAGGCATCCTCTCCTCCATCAAACTTATTAATTAAGAATCTTTTCACATAGAGCACCATTCCGCCCATATGCCCATTTCAGGGTTCGAGCAGCTCGAAGCAGCATTGCCAAGCAAATATTGGGTCAAAGTACTGACGAGACTTTCGTACATGGTTCATCACCACTGAATGCAACAATGGTTTGTGTTAGTCTAGTCAAAAGAACATCCATATCCGTATTCAATTTATTGAATTTTCTTTAGTTTGTATTGCAGACACCTCCAGTTACTATCAGTCCTGATGCATGATTCTTTAAGAGCAAGATACACCGCAAGTTTGTTTCCTCCTTGAGGCAGCACAAATTTACCTGTATCAATCACAGTCATATTTGTACTACCTCAGGCTTGCTCTACACAAATTGGAGTAAAAACTACAAGTATCCGCAATCGCAAACCATCCACATACAGACCTGTATTTAGTTTAAAATAATATTTTTTTTATATATATCTGTAGATTTAACACGGAGAAAACAGTATTTGTAAACTCAAACGGAATAGAATTTAAAGAAGACTACGTCGGAAGATAGAATAACCTCCTCGCCTCCCTCCAAAAAAACAAACAGAATAAAATAAACTTTTAATACCTTTTACCCTTTTTCTTATTTTGTAGTTACGATTTCATTATTTCTCCACTATACGTACTGTACCTCTTTATAATCCAATTTAGTTTTTATTTCCCATTACTAGTCGTGTTATTACCATTATCATCGGAATTATTATCGTTATTATTATTATTATTATTATTGTCGTTATTATTATTATTGTTGTTATTCTTATTATTAATTTTTATTATTATTAATTCCAGACAGAATGCCGTTGTTGTTCTCATTCAAGTTCGATTTTAACTGCTTGATTTTCATTTTCTTTCGACTGTTGTAATTTTACTTATTTCCCAAACTTTATCATTTTATTATTTATCAACTATCTGTATTTCGTGATTTTCTACGCTTGTATTTCCCCCCACGCTCTCATTTCCGTATCTTATTACAGTATATACACATTTTATATGCCCGAAACTGTATTTTAATGTATCCTATATATGTAATCCTATATAATTGTTCGCCTATCTATTTTTAATTTTCCCCTCATTTCGCACTTCTTAATTATGTTTTCTGTCTGAGATTATTTTCTTTTGTTGTATACCGACTAAGGACTTCTACTTCCTAAACGTTTGTATTGTCCTTCGTTATTAATTTATTATTGTATAGCAAACACAATAGTTACCCCTTTTTCTTTGATGTATTCAATCCGACGTGAATGCAACGAGTTTCTTGCCTATATTGAGGTTCCGAATATAGTAGGCTAGGTGTAGCTGTAAACCATAGATCCTGTCCTAAAGCTGGAATCTATCTACTTCACAGATAGCTGGTGAAAAAAGCTATATTTTGGGGCCTCTTTGCGAGTGACCCTTTGCGCAGATCGGGCTAACATTATGAAAAAGAAAAACTATAGTATTTGTCACTTACCATTACTTATTCGAACTATAGTGGATTTAATTTTCCTAGAAGAGTTCCTTGTTCCATGCACGGTTTGTGTGTAACATATATATACAGTACATACATGTATACATATATATATATATATACACACACACACACGCACTGTGTGTGTATATATATATATATATATATATATATATATATAACTTCGTTCAGAGGCTTGTTCTTGTAGAGGCGCAACTTATGGACTAACAGGAAAACCCAACTATATATCGTTCTTATTTAGAAAATATAACAGACAAACTTTTCGGGTATTATTCTTAAATGTCCTTAACCTGAGAGCGAGTACATTTAAAAAGAGTACTCGCTGTCAAGCGAATTGGCAGTACCTGCCGCAAATACAAACTGGGGTAGACGAGCATCGGGGGTTTTCCAGCCGTACTTCACACCCTTTAAATAAACCTGCAAAATCTTCAATGAGAGACCATTGTCTTGTCGTAGACCATCACAATGAGCCTTCCTTCTTTCAAATTATAAACATCGCTGAACACTCTGAACAATTATGTTTCTGCACTTCATCTCGTTATTACAGGATAGTGTTTAAGTTTTTAATTTAATTTAGTAGTCCAAACGCTCTACTGATGGTATACATAGTGATGACAAATTCTAAGTTCTCTTCTTTTATTCCATTTTAATCTAAGATTTTTTAAATTTTTAACTGTTTTTCAAGGAAATTATAATCTTTTTACATTATAAAGTTAATGCATTTTTTGTAGCACTGAAGATGGAAATCTGTTTCCGAAAAGTTTGCATGTCTTTAACATTTTCTAAATATGAATGATATACATCTGGGTTCTCCTGTTCATATCGCGCTCTCTCTCTCTCTCTTATTAAATAAAAATAAAATATATGTAGGAAACATTGAAGGTAATAAGAAGTGTTTATTAAAAAAGCGTCATTTGCACTCACCAATTGGCCCATTTTCTTGCACTTCTCCGTAAATTGTCACATTGGGAAAAACGGGCGCGTTGTCGTTAATGTCTTTAACGACGACTGTGACTGTCGTTTCCACTACGTGAACGTTCCCTCGTCGCCTGTGGCCATGGCCTCTCATGACCTGAGACGCCATGTGTCGCAGCTGAGCCTCGTGGATGGAAGTTAATTCCCCCGAGACATCGTGCGTCATTTTCGGCCGCTTGGATTCCCCTCCGTGCCCACGAATGTTGTATTGAAGGCATCCTCCTTTGTCTACCACGAAGTCTGAAAAAGATTCGTGCCGTTTGGATCGCTCTAGTTTACTCTCTCTTTTCTCCCTTCTTTTCTGAGGGTGTGAATCCGCTGTCCGAAAGGTTTTTTTTCCATCGTTTCCTCGCCTTTCGTTTATCGACTGGTTGACAAATAATGCTTTATTTGAGCTAAATAATTTTCTTACGATTTCTTTCCTATTACCCACTTTACTTTTATTGTTCTTCGATACTTCGCTAATGTTTACAGGAGATGGAACGAAACTTGGGTCAGTGGTTGTTAAGAAAATGAGATCAGGATGTGGATGCTTTTCAAAGTGATGAATTAGTGTATTTCCATCTAAAACTTTGTCTTCCAGAGGAAAAGTATTAGAGGATTCGGAAGAGGCTTTTTTCCTGAAAGTCCCAATGAAATCTTTACTTTTCTTCCATTTAAGCCAAAAATTAAGACTTTTTAAGGGCTTTGGGATGGTATTATTTCTTGCTTTTATTTTTATTTCTGTTTTTATTATTGGAAATGTGTTGTTTTCTGCAAAATTTGACGAAATTTTTCCCATTTTTGCTTCCAGTTGCTTTAAAGAAGTGTTTCCATTGAAACTTTTGTTAAATAATCTGCTTCTGACGTTTCTTTTTAGAATTTTGGACTTCCTTAATGGCCTGGAAATTAAATATCTAGCGTAATTGGCCTTTTGTTTGCGGACTTCTTTGACAATAAAACAAATTCAGAAGATTGTCTTAAATTATAGCTCAGTATAGTCTGATTATCTGCCGTCGGTGTGTTGTGGAATGTAGTCTTCATTCTTTTATTTTCTATAACATTAGAGTCACTTAAAGCAATCTTGCCATCCATTCTGTTTTCACTTTCTATTTTCTTCGTACCTTTTGTTAAGTGGGTCTTAGTACTTCTTATTTTCTTAGTCATGTAAAACATTGAATCGTTCACTTGACTGGTATTCAAAATTTTAGATCTCCTGAGGAATAACCTCGTATTACGGTATGCTTTGTAGACTTTGGGGCTTTTATTGGCAAAATCGATGGAATTTATCTCAGCATTTGTAATCTCACGAGATCGCACATAATTAATTCCTTTAATGTCCTTGTTGTTCTCGTTCTCTTCTTTTGCACGCTCAGGATTCGATCCTGGCGCATCCCCTTTTAAATAAGGCATTTCTACGCTACTTTCAGAGCGAATCGAAGTTTTCTTTGACAATTGTTCGAGATGTTGAAATTGTTGGGGAAGACTGTCGTTGGAGCAAAGTAATAAAATTTGATCACGATCACGATAACTTTTTTCTGAAATTGAAATCGGTTTAATTTCTCTTTCATTGGTGATTGTTTCGTTGAAACTACAAAGGTAAACCTTCTTTTTGATGGAAGTATCACTGTAATAGTGATAGATTCGAGAGTCTTTCTTTGCCATATTAATTTCTTCTTTGTTTTTCGTATTTGCTGTTTTTGTATGCAAAGGATTTGTTTGAACGGATCTTTCTTTTCCATTTTCAAAAGCGAAATAATAAGGGCTCTCTGATATGTCAGATGTATATGAACACAAGTCATTAACGCACCCTTTTCCACCACCAAATTTATCTTCCGGCGATTTAGTGTAAACTTCGTAAATCGCCACACAAAAGACGGAGTTTGACTGAGGGCAAGTTGGTAACTTCTGGAAAGCCTCTCTTTCTTCTACTTCCAGATTAAGGTCCTCGGCTACTTCAGATACAAAGAATTTCGGACGATCTTCTTTCTTCCAATGACTTCCTCTATTCTGTAAATGTTTCGTATTGCGAGACCTTTTTCTCCTAACTGATTCGCTCCCATTCTCATCGCGGTCGCCAATAGAGTGAAAGGGAACAGTATTTTCCAATTTATTTAAAACATTTTTGTTCTGAATCTCAACGGTCGCGTCCAAACTTTCAAAATAATTTTTATTCGAGGGCTGAAATAAAGCAGGTTTTTCTATTTTCGTCTCATTATACTTGAGGGAACGTCCTTTCTTTCGGTGTTTTCTCCTACCTGTATGTCTTCCAATAACGCTAAAGAGAGTCTTATTCTCGTGAATTAAATCACCGCTTTTGAAATCGAAAGGATCTTCCTCGTTCAACTGAGTTTTAGTCATTGCGAATTTATCAGCGCTGTTCTTCGCATCTTTGCGCTCGCCACTGCCCCTGGCAGAGCCATGATGCCTCAGAGGGACGTTGAAGCCATGTTGATACTCTCTCAACGAAGACCAATCAAACTGTCCGTCGTGAACTTTTATTTTAATTTTCCAGATCGATTTTCCATTCGGTAGGTCTCTGTCCAGTGGCTGGAAAAGGAGAGAGAAAAAAATTAGATTTTCAGATAAAGTTTGAAAAATTTCAAAACTATTTTTAAGACAATATTTCCAAAAGCGTATAAATTGTTGGAGATAAAATGTAAATAACACGGAAGACACTCGTTTACGGAGACAAAATCATAAACGCATTAATTTCCGGTTAAAACCATAATTCCTTAAAATTTTAATAACTAAAGTCAGTAATATATATATATATATATATATATATATATATATATATATATATATACATATATGCAGTATATGGCAATGCTGCTGCAAGCTGCTCGTAACCTGAAATGGGCGCATGAGTGGAATGATGTTTTATGTGAAAAACTGTTAAGATTAAAGTTTAAAATTATCGTAGTTACAAAGTAATCCATTAAACTGGATTTAAAATACCATTATGGTATTTATTTAGTGCTATTATCATTCTTCTGTAAACTATAGGTTTCAGAATGTCAATATTAGAATGCCAATCACTGGCAATATCATTCCTCCAAATATTCTCGATTTCGCTTACAATATATGTCTTTCCACCATAACCGGGATTACAACATCTGATCGACTTTACATCCTATCGACAAGTATATTGTAGGTTAGATTAAATTAGGTTCAGTTGGCATAGGTTAAATTAGTTTAGTTAACATAGGTTAGGTTTAGTTTTTTAGTGTCGATGTTATCGTCTTGTCGATCGGATATGGGTATACGCCTAATATAACCAGTGACTAGTATACTAAGGAGGAATTATAAAGAAGTCTCCGAATACTCCTAAAGAATGCATTCGAAATCTTAAAGGAATTATAAAAAATTCAGGTGAATCTTCAACATTAATAGAGTGTTTTTTTCAAAAATTTCATGATTACTCTCTCTTGTTGATATTTTAAAAGTTATTCTTAATAGCCATGTGATAAACTTTAGGGAATCAAGAGAACTCTTTACTGTTATTCCTAAAATTATATCACAACTTGTTGACACAGAAACTCAAACACTAAAATCTGGTTAACATTCGATATTTTTCTGTCGACATTTTCTTTCCAAGAAAAAACTTCCAGAGTGCAAACAGTGGTGTTCCTCAGGGTTCTGTCCTGTTACCCACTCTTTTCCTTTTATTTATCAATGATCTTTTAAGTGGCACTTCCTGTCCTATTCATTTTTAGGGCAATGATTCCACTCTTCGCTTCTCCACTCGCTTCCTAAAGCGTCTCTTTCAACAGTCACTCCATGATTCGTGTAGTACGGCTATGGCACATCTGACCTCTGATCTTTCTGCCATCTCTGATTACGACAGAGAAAACTTCGTAGCTTTCAATGCCTCAAAAACTCAGTTCCTCCATCTGTCTACTAGTCACAATCTTCTACACAATCCCCTTACTTTCAACAATACACATCTCAATCCCTCCTCTTCCCTTAACATTCTTGGCGTTTCCTTTTCTCGTGATCTTTCCTTGAAAGCTCACATATATTCTCTTTTCAAAACAGCTTCTAAGAGGTTAGGTGTGCTGTACTGCCTCCGCAGTTTCTTCATCCGCACTCAGTTGCTGTCTCTATACAGGGGTTTTGTTCACCCTCTGTATGGAGTATGCTTCTCATATATAGGGTGGCTCAACCCACACAGCTCTACTTAATCAGGTGGATGTCATTCCTTTTCTGCACAACACTCTAAAGGAAGGGTTAATCGGTATTTTCAATCTTTTATCAACTCAAACGGTGAACTCTGGAACAATCTTCCTCACTCCATCTTTCCCCCTGTGTATGACCTTCAATCATTCAAACGCAGAATGTTCAGGGGTCTCCAAAACCCTGGATCTTGATTTTGGTTCTCTTCTTTCTCTAAGGGGGGCGCTTTTGCTGGCATTCGCCCTTGGCCCCTCCTTTATCCATAAAAAAACGTCTTAGAAGTAACTCTCCGACAGTGGAAGACATATTTCTCGATACTCTACCTATTTAGCTTTTCTTTCTGAAGAACAGGAACGCGTTCTGTTTTTTCGCCCTTTTTCGACAGTTATTTGCAGTATAGCATAATGCGCACCCCTCAACACATGAGGGGGTGAAAGCCCCGTGCAGCCTCCTATAACGTGGATCGGACAACCTTGCAGCCCCTGGCTGACTTTTTTCTTATCTAAGATGGTCATTAAGGTTGATAATGATTGGCATTGATTAATTATTTGATTTTTTAAAGAAAAGAAGGAGAGTATTTTTTTTTTACAGTGCAAACATGTAAACATTGATTATTATTATTATTATTATTATTATTATTATTATTATTTAGTTTTCATTCCCACTACCGTCTATTAAGTACCTAATTATTATACAATATTTTCATACTCGTATATTAAGTATTTATTTGTGATTTTATTAAGGGTGGCTACCGTCCATCGCATGATTGAAAGCATTCGGCACCAAAAATTTATGCTGTTATTACCAGTGAACAAAAATCCATTAGAATACAAAGTTTGGCAGTCTGCACAGGTGTTCCCTAAACACACACACACACACACACACACACACACTCTCTCTCTCTCTCTCTCTCTCTCTCTCTCTCTCTCTCTCTCTCTCTCTCTCTCTCTCACTCTCTCGAGACCTCTGTACCCCCTCTAAACCTGACTTCAAGTAAACTAGAATTGATTTACTGAGCTCTCCATCAGGGTTCAAAACCTGATCTTAGTGTTTTCACCGCTTAAAGAAAACAATAATTGGATGATGCACTTGTGTCTGACCGACCAGTGTCCGAGATAATACCGTAAATGATTTCGAAGATGTGTTGAGATTTTTTCCTAAGAGCGTCTCTCCAAGAAGTATAGACATACTCAAAATATTTTTCTCTCAGATGTAAATGACACTGACAGAAGTGTCGAGAGTAAGTGTGGACAGAAAAGTGTCAAACGTAAACCCGCCTTAAGAGGAAAAATTGCCAAGCCATTACGGAAAGAGCTACACTCTTAAAAATGTAAAGCTAAGCCTCAAAATAGGTGGAAAACCTGTATTTTAAATGAGTATTAAATGGAAACTCAAAACAACGACGTAAATGTAGGATGAATTTACAATATATATATGTATATATATATATATATATATATATATATATATATATATATATATATATATATACAGAGTGTGTGTGTGTGTGTGGGGGGGGGGGCGTCGATGGATTCCTACCGTAGGATTAATTCGACCTCAAATTCTGTGTAGACCTTAAAGATATTCTTCTGCACAGACCCCCGAAAAAGTGGGGAGGACAATTGGTATGTTGTCCCCCCCCCCACACGCAAAAAAGTGGAGGTGGCATGCCCTCCCCGTCCCCCCCCCCCCACGATCGATGCCCATGTGTGTGTGTGTGTGTGTGTGTGTGTGTGTATTTAATGATATATGTTAACAATAAAATAGTTAAATCCGTTGTGTCTAACATTTATAAAAGGAAACGTGTGTCTTTTTCTTTTTAAAAATCTTTAAAATACCGAAGAGTTCATTACTGGATGATAATTATGAATAGTTTGTATTCCCTGATTTATTTTTAATTAATATCATAAAAATCCTAAATCGCATCACGTGAAGTTCAACACTCATCAGACAAGAAAAAAAATTCACTTAAGTGCAGGCGCGGAAAAAGTTTTTCAAAGGGAAAATCTATGAGAAATGCACTGTAAATTTCAAAAATCCAAAATAATTAACTACTGGTTAAGAAACAGTGTTTTGCCACGCTTCCAATTTTTTATGACTTGTAACTGACTACAATATGGTTTTCCTAAACACACTTTTTTTTAACACTTTTCTCGTTTCCCCACGAAAAAAAGTAAAAGGGAAAAACATTTCGCTTGTTTTTTCATCCCCTTGATAAAGAGGGGAATAATATATATATATATATATATATATATATATGATGAATAAAACCAAGAAGGAAAGGAAACACAGAATGGTGCTCAAGCGCTTTCGTCTAATGACATCCTCAGGAACACTGAAGTACATAAAGAGTTACAGCCTATATAGAGGTTACAGAAAAAAAAAATATATATATATATATATATATATATATATATATATATATATATATATATATATATATATATATATATATATATATATACAATAAACGGAGAGGTAAAAATAAATTAAACATTAAAGGATTATGGGAGGAGCATACAAATTTGTAAGGAAAAACTACCGATTTTTAGCACAACATCAAATGAATTGTTTCCAACCAATGTTATAGATAATTAAAAAAAAAATACAAATTTATACTGGAAATCTGCCCGGGTTTTAGCACTCTGCCCTTCTTGTTTAAGTTCGATGTATATAAAAATAAATTGAAAAATAAAAGTTATTAGAGTAGCATACAAGTTTACCAAAGATTTAGCGTTCTACCCTTCTTATCTAAATCTGTTCTGAAGGAATTCAAAACAACAGGATCGAGTTGAGAAAGACCTTTGCCTATGTTGAAGTTATTTATAAGTTGGATAATGGCAGATTCAAGAATATTTCTATTAACAATGTTGCTAGAGTGAAATAAAACTGAAGCATTATTTCAATCAATACAGTGGGATAACTCTGAGAAATGGACAAAAAGGGCACTGGACGACTGTCCTGTTCTAACGGAATATTGATGCTGTTTTATACGTTTGTGCAAATCCTTTCCCGTCTGACCTATGTAAAAGGAATCACATTGTTTACAACCAATTTTATAGATAATGCCTGAATTATTGGTAGGGCTATTTTTTACTATGATATTTTTCACAATATTGTTATATGAAAATACTACATTAATATCCAAAAGTTTAAGTACATTAGCAATGCCTAAAAAGCCCGGGAAAAATGGAAGTACTAAAATATTTTTTGACAAAGTACGAGTGTTTTTATTTACACGATAGAAAGTTCATTTTGCCTTGTTGAGACAAGATTCCATAAACGCAGATGGATAACACAGATCACTTCCAATACCGTTGATTTTTTCCAATTCGGCATCGATGTATTCCGGACTGGCGATCCTAAGGGCGCGGAGAAACATTGAAGAAAAAATGGCCTTCTTAGTGGGGGTGTCATGTCCCGAGTAAAAGTGTACGTAGGACAAATTGTTTTTTTTTTTCCGATAGATACTAAACTTAAAACCTGGGCTTTCCCTATGTACACGCACATCCAAAAACGGGATTGAGTTGTCTTGTTCCACTTCTAAAGTAAACTTAATGGAGGGGACTTGATCATTTAACTGAAGGAGGAAGTTATCCAGGTCACGATTCATGGACCAGATACACAAAATATCGTCGACGTACCGCAACCAAGGGATGCCAACCCCCAAGATTCTCGGAATGTAAGTAATTTCGAAAAACTCCATATAAATATTGGAGAGGAGGGGCGACAAGGGGTTGCCCATGGCCATCCCAAAAACTTGTTGATAATACTCGTTATTGAAAGTGAATTTACAGTCTTTGATGCAAAGCTTAATAAGTTCCAAAACAATGTGTGAAGGTAGTGGCAGGTCATACTTATGTAGTTCTCGGGAGAGAAAGACAAGCATATCGTCAATCGGCACTTTTGTAAACAATGAACAAACGTCAAAACTGATCAATCTATCGTTGGTTTCAGTACGTGCATTATTCAATTTTTCAGTAAGATCCATGGAATTTTTTACATGTGAATCAGAGATAGTTCCGAGAATGGGGGACAAGACTTTGACAAGCCATTTGGAGAGTTTATAAGTAATAGAGCCCACCGAGGGCGCATAGGGTTGCTAGGTTTGTGGGTTTTAATAAGACCGTAAAGGTAGGGCAGAGAAGGTGAAGTGGACATGAAAAGCGGAATTAAGTCCTTATGATCTTTGAGAATGCGTTTCAAGCCACTATTAAATGATTTGATGACGTCATCCTGGGGGTTCTTCCTAAGTTTGCTGTATGTGGCGGGGTCCTGGAGAAGCTCGTTCATCTTTCTGATGTAGTCCACTTTGTCCATAATAACTATGGTGTTAGCCTTGTCTGCTTTAATAATATGGAGCTCCCCATCTTTTTTTAATTGTGAGAGGCTATTGCGAAAACGTTTAGGAAAGTTATCTTCGTAACTACTATTCGCCGCACTATAAACAAGGCCTTTAACTATGTTAAACAAATACTGAGGGAGATTACAATGTTTTTCAAAACAAGCGAGGCTGTCACAAATTTGTAAAGCCGAAGGTCTTTTAACAATAAAAAAGGACATACCATATCCAAGGGCACTTTTTGCATCGTCACTAATGTTTTTCGAAGAAAGGTTCAAAACACACTTTGAGCTTGCTTTTTTACTCAACTGACTATTTCGAATGAGACTTTTAATTTTTCGATCCAAAATGTTACGAAGTGAAGAAGTTCTCCGACGCAACTCGTTGTAAATTTCATCAAACAAAGGTTGGATCCACGGTTGAGGAATAACGGTCACAAAATTACGTTTGGCAATGCTTAAATTTTTGAAGGCGGACCACTCATTTTGTCTGGTGACTTCAATATGTTTCTTTAAAATTAATCTGCTGAAGTTGTTGAACGGATGGTCGTCAATTTGTCTGAGGCGAATCAGAAGGAGGGATTTGGGAAGAACTTGCTCCTCTAGACAATTAGTAAGAAACTTTCGTTGGATACGAATTGCATGCCCCTTCATTAATGTAGAAGAAAACACGGACACAAACGGAGACAAGAGAGGGAACAGCAAGCCGAAGGAATGCGAATAAAACCACGAAGGAAAGGAAACACAGAATGGTGCTCAAGCGCTTTCGTCTAATGACATCCTCAGGAACACTGAAGTACATAAAGAGTTACAGCCTATATAGGTTACAGAAAAAAAAAATGTGTATATATATATATATATATATATATATATATATATATATACAATAAACGGAGAGGTAAAAATAAAATTAAACATTAAAGGATTGTGGGAGGAGCATACAAATTTGTAAGGAAAAACTACCGATTTTTAGCACAAGATCAAATGAATTGTTTCCAACCAATGTTATAGATAATTAAAAAAAAAAAAAAATTTATACTGGAAATCTGCCCGGGTTTTAGCACTCTGCCCTTCTTGTTTAAGTTCGATGTATATAAAAATAAATTGAAAAATAAAAGTTATTAGAGTAGCATACAAGTTTACCAAAGATTTAGCGTTCTACCCTTCTTATCTAAATCTGTTCTGAAGGAATTCCAAAGAACAGGATCGAGCTGAAAAAGACCTTTGCTTATGTTGAAGTTATTTGTAAGTTGGATAATGGCAGACTCAAGAATATTTCTATTAACAATGTTGCTAGAGTGAAATAAAACTGAAGCATTATTCCAATCAATACAGTGGGATAACTCTGGTAAATGGACAAAAGGGGCACTGGACGACTGTCCTGTTCTAACGGAAATTGATGCTGTTTTATACGTGTGTGCAAATCCTTTCCCGTCTGACCTATGTAAAAGCAGACAAAGCTAACACCATAGTTATTATGGACAAAGTGGACTCCATCAGAAAGATGAACGAGCTTCTCCAGGACCCCGCCACATACAGCAAACTTAGGAAGAACCCCCAGGATGACGTCATCAAATCATTTAATAGTGGCTTGAAACGCATTCTCAAAGATCATAAGGTCTTAATTCCGCTTTTCATGTCCACTTCACCTTCTCTGCCCTACCTTTACGGTCTTATTAAAACCCACAAACCTGGGAACCCTATGCGACCTATTATTAGCTCGGTGGGCTCTATTACTTATAAACTCTCCAAATGGCTTGTCAAAGTCTTGTCCCCCATTCTCGGAACTATCTCTGATTCACATGTAAAAAATTCCATGGATCTTACTGAAAAATTGAATAATGCACGTACTGAAACCAACGATAGATTGATTAGTTTTGACGTTTGTTCATTGTTTACAAAAGTGCCGATTGACGATATGCTTGACTTTCTCTCCCGAGAATTACATCAGTATGACCTGCCACTACCTTCACACATTGTTTTGGAACTTATTAAGCTTTGCATCAAAGACTGTAAATTCACTTTCAATAACGAGTATTATCAACAAGTTTTTGGGATGACCATGGGCAACCCCTTGTTGCCCCTCCTCTCCAATATTTATATGGAGTTTTTCGAAATTACTTACATTCCGAGAATCTTGGTGGTTGGCATCCCTTGGTTGCGGTACGTCGACGATATTTTGTGTATCTGGTCCATGAATCGTGACCTGGATAACTTCCTCCTTCAGTTAAATGATCAAGTCCCCTCCATTAAGTTTACTTTAGAAGTGGAACAAGACAACTCAATCCCGTTTTTGGATGTGCGTGTACAAAGGGAAAGCCCAGGTTTTAAGTTTAGTATCTATCAGAAAAAAAAAACAATTTGTCCTACGTACACTTTTACTCGGGACATGACACCCCCACTAAGAAGGCCATTTTTTCTTCAATGTTTCTCCGCGCCCTTAGGATCGCTAGTCCGGAATACATCGATGCCGAATTGGAAAAAATCAACGGTATTGGAAGTGATCTGTGTTATCCATCTGCGTTTATGGAATCTTGTCTCAACAAGGCAAAACGAACTTTCTATCGTGTGAATAATAACATTCGTACTTTGTCAAAAAATATTTTAGTACTTCCATTTTTCCCGGGCTCTTTAGGCATTGCTAATGTACTTAAACTTTTGGATATTAATGTAGTATTTTCATATAACAATATTGTGAAAAATATCATAGTAAAAAATAGCCCTACCAATAATTCAGGCATTATCTATAAAATTGGTTGTAAACAATGTGATTCCTCTTACATAGGTCAGACGGGAAAGGATTTGCACACACGTATAAAACAGCATCAATATTCCGTTAGAACAGGACAGTCGTCCAGTGCCCTTTTTGTCCATTTGTCAGAGTTATCCCACTTTATTGATTGGAATAATGCTTCAGTTTTATTTCACTCTAGCAACATTGTTAATAGAAATATTCTTGAGTCTGCCATTATCCAACTTACAAATAACTTCAACATAAGCAAAGGTTTTTTTCAACTCGATCGTGTTGTTTTGAATTCCTTCAGAACAGATTTAGATAAGAAGGGTAGAACGCTAAATCTTTGGTAAAGTTGTATGCTACTCTAATAACTTTTATTTTTCAATTTATTTTTATATACATCGAACTTAAACAAGAAGGGCAGAGTGCTAAAACTCCGGCAGATTTCCAGTATAAATTTGTATTTTTTTTTTTAAATTATCTATAACATTGGTTGGAAACAATTCATTTGATCTTGTGCTAAAAATTGGTAGTTTTTCCTTACAAATTTGTATGCTCCACCCACAATTCTTTAATGTTTAATTTTATTTTTTTTTACCTCTCCGTTTATTGTATATATATATATATATATATATATATATACAGGGTGTCCCGTAAGTCTGGACACATAGGGAAAAATAATAAAATTACAAAATAGTCCAAAAATTTATTACATAATCTGTTCAAAGTGTCCGCCGTTGTGTCGCACACATAGTTGAAGACGCAATCTCCACTGCGACAGCACTTTCTGAATCACAGTCGCAGAAATTTCTTGACACGCCTCCACAATGCGTGCTTTAAGGTGGAAAATGTTCTGAAGTTTGACCTCGTACACTTTGGCTTTCAAGTGGCCCCACAAATAAAAATCATAATAAAAAATAATAAAAAAATAATAATAATAAAATAATAATAATAACAATAAAAAAATATATTATAAATCCCTATGGGTCCAGACTTACGGGACACCCTGTATATATATATATATATATGTGTATATATATATATTTTTTTTTTCTGTAACTTATATATAGGCTGTAACTCTTTATGTACTTCAGTGTTCCTGAGGATGTCATTAGACGAAAGCGCTTGAGCACCATTCTGTGTTTCCTTTCCTTCGTGGTTTTATTCATCATAAATATTTTTCACGTGTTACTTTCGTGAAATAATTTTCATATATACATAGAGGGCTATTCAAACTGATTCATCCGATTTCAACTGAGAATACTTCCGTACCTATCAACCATGCATCAACTGGGCATACACCACATGAAAGAGGAAATCTCCGAGTTTTGCAAGATCACCGCGAGAGGGCTCCAAAGTCACGCCGTGGCCTAGCCTAGCAACAAACAGTCAGTGTGAAAATGGCGTCCGCACAGCAGAAGGCGTTTTGTGTGTTGCAGTTTTCGAGCTCCACAGCTGGCCCCCTAGGTCGCCGGATCTTACACCGTGCGACTTCTTCCTTTGGGGGTACGTTAAGGATACTGTGTATGTGCCACCGTTGCCCACATCTTTGGATGAGCTCCGAACTCGCATTGTTACTGCCGTAGAGTCAGTGACAACGGACATGCTGGAGCGAGTATGGGAGGAATTCGACTATCGTGTCGACGTTGCTCGTGTAACTAGGGGAAGTCACATAGAGCATTTATGAGGTGAGAGACAAAATTTGGGCAATTTTTCTTTTGGTTGATGTATCACAAATCACTCTGTATTTGTAACATTAAAAAATATTCTCATTTGAAATCAGGTGAATCATTTTCAATAGCCCTGTATATATATATATATTATATATATATATATATGTTACAGGGAATCTGTGTAACTAATGATTTCCCTAAAATGTTCAGGGATTTCATGTGAGGGTAAGTCGTGATATTTTTGTTAGTTTTAATCTAACCAATAATCAAGGGAGTACAGTTGATCGAACCGGACATTCAATATTTTCAAGTAGGTTTAACGAAAATATCACGACCTTACCTTACATGAGATCTCTAGTTACACAGATTCCCACAGGGTGGGAGAAAAGTCTTTAAGAATTTTATACATACAAATAATTTGTTAATAATAAATAAATTCCAATGATATCACTGCAATGTATGCGATACTTTTCAAAGCAATTATACAAGGCCAGAAATGACCCTAGTCCCTAAGCTAGAACAGGAAAGTCGTACACCCTAGCCCAAGTCAGCTCCATGTCAGTAAGGATAGAATACAGCAATGAAGAAAAAGTGTATCTTGTATCGTGGGCTATTTCTTATAATAATTGTGGAGAAAGTTTGCGTTTATTTCAAGAAAAGTATGATGAACCACCATCAAATGTAACCACTCTTTGATACTGGAAGCTAAAACTTTTGAAACAGGGAAAAGATCGTCCAAGAAGCGGAAGGCCAGTAACGGCGAAAGGAGATAACAACAACAACAATGAAAATGTCCTCGACACTTTTCAAGTCGATCCAACAACTTCAATGAGAAAAGTCGCACAGGAATTGGTATTTTCAAATTTTCAGAACAAAAGTATTGAGATCACATTGATACCACGATTACAAACCCATTTACTCTCAGCTCATATACGACCATGATTCTGATAGATGGCTGCAGTTTGCTGAAACAATGAGACAAAAATTCATCAGTGATCCAGATTTGCAGCGAGAGATCAAATTTTCAGATGAATGTGTCTTCGGTTTAACGAGTAAAGGACACAAACAACATTCATTATTGGGCGAAAAAAATCCCTAAATACGATTGGATAAACCCGTTAAAACGGCTACACTAACAGTTTGGGAGCGCATTGGTTATTCAGGACTCGTTTCCTTTGACATATTGAGAGATATGATGGGAGAAAAAGCTATTTCCACAGTTTACTAATGGCGTTGGCAGGAATTGGCTTTATCAACATGATGGAGTGCCTCCACATTACTCTGCAGCTGCCCGTGAGCTTCTGGATACTAACGTTGAAGGAAGATGGCTTGGGCGGCGAGGTCCCATCGAGTGGCCAGCCAGATCACCTGATTTAACCACATGTGATTTCTAGCTTTGGGCTTATTTGTGTGACAAACTCTGCACTCGTAGTTTCATCTATCCAAATGTGAATGACCTTGGCCGTAGAACAGTTGAAGAACTGAAAAAGATCCCACTCGATATGTTCAGAAGAACAATGAAGAGTTTCACAGAAAGAATGCACAAATGTATCATAGCGGATGGAAAATTCTTTGAAGATTAAATTACAATTAACAAAATATTTGTATGATTAAAATTCTTATAGACTTTTTGTTTGACTTGGTTCATCATTTGAACACTTATCTGTATAATGTTGTTAACTAAATAGTTGTATGTATAAAATCCTTAAAGACTTTTCTTCCACCCTGTGTATATACAGGGTGTCCCATAAGTCCGGCATCATAGGAAAAATAATAAAAAAAGGCAAAACAAAAGCTTTTATTTACAGAAAGTGCTCAATATGTCCACCATTGTTTTCAATACACAAATTCAGACGTGATACCCAGTCAGCAAACACACGGTGAATGATGTCAGGAGTAATGGTGTTACATGCCCCAATAATGCGCTGCCGCAAATGTTCAACACTCCTAATTTTCTGTGCGTATACCAGCGGTTTCAAGTGGCCCCAGAGATAAAAATCTAGTGGCGTGAGATCCGGGCTTCTAGCTGGCAATTCCACAGGCCCTCGACGTCCTATCCAATGACCAGGGAATTGTTGGTACAGGTATTCCCTTACTTGGGTGCTGTAATGTGCAGGAGCGCCGTCTTGCTGGAACCATGTTGGGAAATTTCCTTCTTCGTTCAAGACACTGGGAAATGCTTCTTCCTTGAGCATACGTAGGTAGGTGCCTCCAGTTACATGTTCATCGAAAAAGAGGGGGGCCTATGATGCGATCCTTCCAAATGCCACACCATACCATCACCCGAGATGCATCTTGTTCCTTTGAAGAGGTATACCAGTGAGGGTTGTTTTGAGACCAGTAGCGGGTGTTCTGTCGATTTACCTCACCATTTCCATAAAAAACAGCCTCGTCACTGAACAGAATGGTGGACGGGAAATTGGCATCCCGAGCATAAGAAAAATATGAATTATGGTTTGTAAAAATAGAAAAATATGAATTTCTCCTATGATGCCGGACTTATGGGACACCCTGTATATATATATATATATATATATATAATATATAATAATAATAATAATAATAATAATAATAAAAGTGCTCATGTATTGTTTCGGTATGATCAAACTGTAAATACTATATGATTTAGTCTTCAAAATAGAGAAATACAGCTTGTACATCTTTAAATTAATGAGGAGAGATAACTAATACGTTTATAGACAATCTTGAAACTGAATCCTTTTCCGCGTTTTAAGTAATAAACTTTAGTCATTTTCGGTCTGCTATTCGAAGTTGTAGTTAATGATTATAAGCCGAAGCATTGGTAAATTGATTTCTTGTAACAACCGCATCATTATCTTCGTCTTGTTCGCGGGTTGTTTTCTGTGGAACACTACATCCAGGCCCTATGTAAGTTTTTGAGATTTCCTTCATTTTCCAATCGTCTTATCTATTTCCAAACGGTGTCACAATGTATACGAGATAAGCTGTAATTCCCCGGATTCCTTTGGCAGATTCCCATAAGCCGATGATTCTTTCACGAAAGATATTTATTTTTACATTCGCCTCCTCCCATTTTACGAACTCTCTGAACCTACAACATCTCATGGTAAATTTTTCCGAAATGTTGCCATTTCTCAGGTATAAAGAAGGTTATATTCTTAATTACGACACTGTTAATCATTTTATGATTTCTTTGCATACCTTTCATAATTCAGTCTCAGTGTTTTACATTTCTGAAAGGCTTAAATGGATCAGATGAACTACTCAGCACATAAACACACACGCACTTACACACAAACACACATACGGTCTGAGGTCTTTTCACATATAAGGATTGAGAAAATGCATCATGAGCTCTTATTTGTGCATTTTCGTGTTTTTGCCATATATGTGTGGACCACCCTAATGAACAGCTGGGTGAGCTGATTGCCACCTGCCGTCTCCGTGAATTGAACTCGAGGCCGGTGGATTCGTAGTCAGGGATATTGACCACTACACCATCGAGTACATACTGTACATTGGGATAGTCCACACATATGTGGTAAAAAAAATGAAAATGCACAAATAAGAGTTCCTGATGCATTTTCTCATTCCTTATAAGGAAAAAGACCTCAGATCAGATTTTGAGCTGAATCCATAAAGTTTGAAGAAATTTGCCACCAGTTTAAATTTTTAGAGCACTTTCTTAATAACACCTTGTTTTTGTTACATTATCATGTCTTCGAATTGCTCCACCTCTAAATATGCACGAATCGATCCAGTTTTTTATTTGCAACATCGTTAGTGGTCGTGGAATATAGACAAATGTCATGAGAAATATATTTTTCATTTTCATTTTTTAGAACACTCTTATATATATAATTAGGGGTGGTCGAAGTTGGTACCAGAAAGCGAATAAACATCCAGTAGTTGTCGTTTCATCTATGAAATGTGAAAATCACAAAGAAATGCATTTTGTTAAAAGATCAGAATGCGAATTTAGCTTTTAAGTTTTTAAGTTTTTCTGCGTAAAATCCCGTATGCGGCATACGCGCAACCAAAACAAAGCAAACCCAAAATTATTAACTTGTTTCTATAAGCATAAATATCAACGTTTTGCTTGTATTTTTATATAATTATTAATTATGCATCTTTATTAAAAAATGGTAAAATATTATATTTCCTGTGACCGTTCACGCTTATTTCTTACATATTGCTATTCGCATTAACACTTTTCATTATGTTTCAGATTTTCCTGTGTAAATAATGCCGAAAGCGAAAACAAGACACCTGACCCAAAAGAAAAGTGAAGAAAAGTATGGAGGTGGTCATTGCGAATTATTAATGACCGAACCAAGCACTTACAGGCAGCTGATTCAATACTATTATGACCTTAATCATGCTAACCCTCGCGCAGATTTTTGGGCCTTAGTGCAGCAAGTTAGCAAGGATTTAAAATCCATTTGGTCTTCAGTGAATCCAAGGCTGCCTTTGATTAATGACAAATCCATTGACAGAAAGGTTAAAGACCTACTCACTCTTGTGAAAGACATTAATCGCAAGCATGCTAAGACAAGTGTCAAGCGAAATCTGGATGCTAACTTGGACAAACTTTTTGATATTTCTGCCTGTTCCTGTTCTTTGAATATTTTGCCTTGCAGTGATTCAAGAGTATACTGTAAGAAGGACAAGTGTACACAATAACACATCATCTGTGTTTGCCCTCGAAATGCAAAGGTGCCACTTGAAGAAAGAGCATACCTTCGTGATCAGCGATCCAAAACAGGTCCTAAGGGTGCATACCAGCTGTCTTCAGTGGACACAGCTGCTGCCAAAAGAGACAGGAAGGCCAAACAAGGACAGCAACATGCACTACCTCAGGAGGAAGTTGAGCTAGTAGGATCTTTCATACAGCCTACGGAGTTGCCTGGGCTTACAAGCAGTTCATCTGGTGGCGAGGTTAGTTTCCTTTTATTTATATTAATTATATATAATTAAAAATAAATAAATAAATAAATAAATAAATAAATAAATAAAAATAAATAAATTAAATAAATAAATAAATAAATAAACAGAAAACGCATTAATATTTTCCATTTATTTTCAGGAAGAAGATGAATGGCAGCCTAGGAAGAGGCCTTCAGGAGACTACAGCCTTTCAAAGTTTCCCAGATATGCTATGGAACTTGTCAGAGGTGAATGTTCATCAAATCTGGGCGCAGCTCTTGAGAATGCCTTGCTCCATGACATCAAACACCTACTGAGACCTGAAGTTGACATCAATCACATCATGATTGACAAGTGCAAATTAGACAGGGCCAAAGCCCAAATTAGGGTAGTTAGTGAGGGTGTGGAATCAGAGAAAAAGACACAGCTCATTTGTGTTGGTGTGGATAGGAAGGTTGACGAGACTACCATGACTTACAAAGAAATAGAGACACCTGAAGGGGAAACTGTTCTCAGAAAGTGTGTTGACGCAGAACATCACCTCACCTTCACCTATGAAGATGGAAAATCTCCTGGCACCTACTTGACCCACAGAACAATTCCTGTTATAGGCGCCACTGGTGAGGTTCTTGCTCAGGAGACATTCAGTGTCCTTGAAGAATATAATAGCCTTGAAAGTATCCGAGCCATTCTTTTTGATAATACCGCAACCAATACTGGCTGGAAGAGTGGTTTAGTGGTAAAACTTGAAGAAACTCTGGGGAGGAAACTGCACACTATTGGTTGCGCACTGCATCAGAATGAACTCCCACTAAAAGCTCTTTTCAAAAAAATGGATGGAGTGACAACTGGCCCAAGAAGTTTCAGCGGGCCCCTTGGGCAAAGGTGCGCAGAAGATATCCAGGATGAACCTCAGGTACAGTTTGAAGCTGTGGAAACTCCAATCATTGAAGGGTATATTCCAGAGGAAGTACTGAAAGACCTCAGTCATGATCAAAGGCTTCTGTATGAGTATTGCAGAGGGATCGGATCAGGAAGAGTAGATGACAGATGGGCTGCTTGGAAGATTGGTCCACTTAACCATGCAAGATGGTTAACTCTTGCCATATAACTTCTTCGTTTGTACACAAGAGACAACAGACCAAACCTGAATTTGAAAACGTTGGTCCATTACATTGTTCGAGTTTATGCTCCTGCATGGTTTGAGATAAAGGCATCCTCTTCTCTGCTCTCAGCCGACTAAGGCTGATTCCATTTGATGATGTGAAACGCATTGTAAAGCAGAACATCCAGGGTAATGTTTTCTGCCTCCGACCTGAGAACATCCTCTATGCCATGGTGAAAGATGATGAAGACAGAATCAGGAATCTTGGGCTTCAGACTAGGGTTGCACCGATAAGCAAATTAGCCGATTACCGATTACCGATTAATCGGCCGATTACCGATTAATCGGCCGATATTCTTTTTATATACTGTATAAGTTTATAGCACTATATGGTTACTGAATTACGCCGCTTATACCTATTATACTGGTAAATAAGAGCACACAATATAAAACGTAGGCCTAATATCTAATATTTTTTGATCTAATATTAATCTAATATTTTTAGAACTATTTACATATTCTAATTCTTTAATTTCTTTTACAGATTAAATTAAGCATTTTAATGAAAGTTCCCAACAAATTTTATATTTTTTTACAAATTTAAATAACATAAAGCCCTTATGGCTCCAAGCATTGCATGGAAATACTTTAAAGTAGATAAAAATAACAAAATTATTTGCAAATGCACCCTATGCAATGTTTCCATCTCAAATTTTGTTTATCGTTAGAGAGTAGATTAAGGCCACTTTTGTTTTGCAACAGGAAAGCTTAAATGGATTCTTTTGTTCAGTAAGGTACAATAATTTTTTTGTTTTAATAAATGGAGTGATAATGGAGTAAAATAATTCAATAAAACTCTGCCTATTATTCTCCAAACAATGCAAATTGGTAGAAAATATTTAATAAAAAACAAGCAAAATATTATTTAAGTTCATTCCATGTCTAGGATAACTGAAATTCTTAAACCAGGGATGCAATTTCTCTAATGTAATAAACAAAGATGACCGAGTATAAAAACCGATTAATCGGCAAAAAAAAGCCGATGACCGATTAATCGGCAAATGGCCGATATGGCCGATTACCGATTGTCAACCGATTAATCGGTGCAACCCTACTTCAGACTATACTCACTCTTTAAGTGGGTAATTTGTTTGTATTATTGAAACGGCAATATTTGAGTACTATTTTTCATTTATATTTATATTTTTATTTATATTTATATTTTCATTTATATTTTTATTTTCATTTTTCATTTATAGAATGGAGAGCAACCAGGAAGCAGGGAAGAAAATTCCCCAGGTGAATTGGAATGCAAATCACTGGCATGAGCTCATCGACCTCACTTACCCTGATGTCATGGAACCACCTACCACACAGCACCTATCTGATGAAGAAATCCAGTCATTCATGGACACTACACTAAGCCAGAAATTTCAGACTTGCCTTCTCACTCTCAGAGTGTTGAGAGGAGTGTGAAATTAGTGACAGAGGCTTCCCATACTGTGTACGGGTTGGAAACTCGTCACAGATGTATCCTTACTAAAGTACTGAGCAGGAAGATGCGTCCTGCATTTATGTCAAAAGGACATTATTCTCAATCTTATGATGATTTATATGAATAGTTTTTCTCTTTACATGAGAACATGTGATTTTTTTGGATTTATCACCTTTTGAAAGTATTTTTTCAAGTTTTGTAGCCAAAATATGTGAATAAATTAGCAAAAATGCATGTTTTTTCAACGAAATTTTATCATTTTACACTTAAAACACATGATATACACTAGGCATTGTCTCCTCTTGGGATAGAAAATGATATTGAGTTGCTACATCTATAATTAGTTAATATTATGTCTTCAAAAATGACGAGTTTACCTATCGCGTATGACGAAAATTGGGTCAAAAACCATAACAAACTTTAATTGCAAATCCGCAAGCAGGCCCTTATCCGTTTGCTCTAAAAAAAAATTTTCGTTCATTTCTCAACCAAACCTAACTACTGGGCACTTATTCACCTTGCGATTTCAAAACATGTGGAAAATCGACCCGCCCTAATTATTATATATATATATATATATATATTACAGTAAACTTCTCAAATAACGGCACCCTCGGGGATTTGAGGGTGCCGTTATTGCGAATTTTCCGTTGTCTCGGAAGCTTTTTTTTAAATGTATTTAATGCGTAAATAAAGGGGGATAAATAAGAAATAGAGAGATAATGAATACTACTTTATTAACTGGTAAATGCACAGTACGTAAATAAAGCAAAAAGAACATTTTAAAATTGAAAAAAAAAATATTCTAAATTCTCCACCACGAGTGCTTCATCTGTAGAGGGTGCATTTTCTTCAATTGATTTCTTCAAGAATTTTCGGAGACATTGCGAGAGGGGGTGTATTCACTTATAATTTAACGTTATAAATGTAGCACTGAGCGTTCCACGTGTTGTCGGTACAGAGTTCACTTTCAAAATGGCGCCGGATGTAAACAAAGTCATGCACAAAAGTGCCGTTATCTTGAGTATTCCGTTATTTTGAGTGCCGTTATTTCGGAAGTTTACTGATATATATATATATATATATATATTATATATGTGTGTGTGTGTGTGTGTGTGTGTGTGTATTGTCGTGTACCTCATTCAATTCATTGTTTTATTCGTTATTTACTTTACTTTATTTTACTACTTTCCTCTTATCAATGCTTACTCTCTTCTCTTTATACTCGCTTCACTGTACTTTATAACCACGGGCAGACGGGTAGCCATGGCCTGCATTATGATTTCGAACAATGAAGGGACCGGGGATAATTTACACACTATTATTCATTTTACTGATTTTTTGTTTATTTATCGAAACAATTGGACAAACGGAGTGAAGCGAGTGTGGAATTATCATTAACATTTAATCGCGGAGAGAGACACAATTAAATATTTAAAATAAACAATAACATACTAATGCGGAAAAACATCTAATCGGGGCAAACCCGCCCAAAGACTACCGTTTTGGGGCATTCTGCGTCGGCGCTCACCACGCTTGAGGTTCTGCTCTCTCTCCAAAACGTGGCGAAAAAAAGAGTCGTCCAATTCAAAGAGGATCAGGGGATAAAGATATACTGAAAGTGGAACTACGCACAGGAATTGGACGGAATTTGCAATTCTAGAAGTCGACGAAGGAACTCGCCTCTCTCATCTCAACTTTTGTCGGTGAACGCTGCTCCTCCTACCAGCTGAAAGACTCCCCACATGGCATTAATCAAACAATAACTTCGCCATACGTGGTTTCACAACGAACCTACTGTATGTCTGTATGGACAGTAAAGCCTTAAACACTCGTTCAAACGCTCGTGGTTCATATATATATATATAAACGCGTCCACACAAAGTAACCGTTATTATAATTTTAAAAATATTATTCAAACTACCTTCAGAAATCACATCGATACATTTAAATACCAAAGACAAAAATGAAAACAGAAACTTCACGTCATCAACTCCCGATAACAATGAACCATCTTACACTGTGTGGGGAGCGGACATACTGTAGATACCACAAAAACGTTACTGGCAATCTAAAAATGCTCCATTTCTGGTCAGCAATCAATCTAAAGCTCCAACTACACGAGTAAACCCAAATGAAGTTTAAACAATTACACAGTTTCCAAAACAATCAAATAAATATTAATACCGAAAATTAATTTAATACGTTAATTCCAACCAGCAACGCTAAATTTCACAAGAAGAAGACTCTTAATTCACAAAATACATCTGAGAGAGAACTCTCTCCTTCAACACGAAACCCAGCATGGTTTGTAAATCACAGTAATTCCAGTAATTTATCGTTTCCAAGTGAAACTAAATACAAATTTTCATCGTCATTATAAATAAGAACAGATATTATGTCCCCAACAATACAGCGCAACCTACTACGTAAACAAAAATTAGAATAATTCATTGTATTATGAAGCGAGTGTTCACTTGTTTGTAAGCGAACCTCTATAAAAATATCCCTAACCAATCAAACTACATTACATCGTGAAATAATTTTGTAATATTTTCTATGCAAATACGCGAACGTTAAAAAAAAAAAAAATTTCACTTATACCCAGTATTAAAATTTTAAGCAAAAACACTACGTATCACAATAAAGTATAATTTCAGAATTAAAAAAAATTTAATGAACCAGCTTATCCATACAAAATATCACTTGGGATTTTCATTAAAACATGAAAGAATGAAAAAAAAAATAGACAACAAAAATCAGCACATCTATAAAATAAAAATGAGTGTAAAAAAGAATTCAAAGAACCGAAATTAATTTATCAAAAGAATTTACTAAAACAATTCCTGTATTTCAAATAAAAAAATTTCTCACACAATTTACATACGGCAAGCAAAATAACCTCAATCAGTCCGAATCGACTCAATATAAATTAGTGTCTTTACCCATTATTTTTCGACTTTGAACAAAAACCTTAAATTACACTTATCTACCTTAAAATTATAAAGCTACCTTAAAATTATACACATATGATGGTCATGTGTTGCTTGAAATCCCCGTCGAAAAATAATCCTAAAAACTGCCTACTAGATACTGGAAAATTTTGTTCCTTATTTAATCTTACAATTCGCTAATATAATATATATATATTATATATATATATATATATATATATGAATAAAACCACGAAGGAAAGGAAACACAAAATGGTGCTCAAGCGCTTTCGTCTAATGACATCCTGAGGATGTCATTAGACGAAAGCGCTTGAGCACCATTTTGTGTTTCCTTTCCTTCGTGGTTTTATTCATCATAAATATTTTTCACGTGTTACCTTCGTGAAATAATTTTCATATATATATATATATATATATATATATATATATATATATATATATATATATACCTAGAAATGCAAGCGTCACATTTACGCTCCAATTTTAGACCTACAGTATAAAAATGCATGTAACAATTTCATTACAACTAAAATAATTTAATTCATATAAGTAAGTGTGAAATTTATTTACTAATTATTATTATTATCATCACAATTATTATGACTTCCGTAAACGTAAACACAAAAAAAATTTTAAACACACAAATAAAACGAATTTTGAAGGAATGGGAATCGGAATTCGCTTGCAAATGAGGTACACAATGCATTTTACTGTTTAATTTTCTGAAAGAGAATATCTACTAATTTTATAAATACAAAAAAACGGGTAGCAATGTATTTGGCCGAAATATAAGGCGCGTACAGAGGACGTGGGAATGCCCTTCTTTTAATTTAATAGGGACACCGCTTGCCACCAAAATGTCATGATTTAAAAAATAAACATTCTTTCCTTCTACTCTTCGCTTTCTTTTCATTATTTTCCTGTTCTTACTATTATCACTCGTTTTCTCTGTTTCTTTATACGGACGCGGGTAGTCCGCTTGAGTCGGTGGGCGCCATTAAGCTTTCGAACAAAGCAAAGGACCGAGGATAATTACATACTATTATTCACCATTTACTAACGTTCTATTTATATCGAAACAATTTGGACAAACGGAGTAAAGCGAGTGCGGAATTAGCGTTAACATTTAATCGCGGAGAAAGACACCTTTTATTTACAGTTTAAATTTACTATAACATATTAATACGACAGACCACCTAATCGGGACAAACTCGCAGGAAGACTGCCGTTTTTAGGTATGCTGCGTCGGCACACTTCAGTGTTGTCAATTTTATTTTTATATTTTTAATTTCAAACAAAACATTATTAATTTATTAAACATAACAGTTTCTTCTTTATTAAACAAAGCATTATTAAATTCTGATAAACAAAACAATAATTTCTTTTTATACACTATTATTATCTTTAAAAAACAATACATTACACTATACAGGGTGTTTCAGGAGGAAAGGTCAATACTTCGGGAGGTGATAGTATCGGTCATTGTGAGAAAAAAGTTTACATGAACATGTGTCTAATTCTGAATGGTTACGGAGATAGAGCTGTTTGAATCTACAAATACAAAAGTATTGTTAATGGTAATCAAGAAAGAGAAACCAATTACTGTTTCTAACATTTAATGTTTAAACATTGGCATTTTGAATGGTATCAGATACAGAAATTACAAATTTGTTACAGTTTACAATACGTTTTCGAAAATCCCACCGTCAACCTCAATGCACTTTGCAACTCGTGGGCGAAGATCGCGTGTTGTTCGTCTGAGTTGATCTTGACGTTCCTTTATGCAGGCAGCAGCATCCAAAATGCGCGCGAGCAATTCGTCTCGTGTATCCACCTTTCTTTTGTAAACTTGACTTTTCATCCACCCCCACAAACAATAATCTAACGGAGAGAGGTCTGGAGACCTTGGTGGCCATTGAATGGGACCACCGCGGCCGATCCATCGACCAGGGAAAGTTTGATTTAGGTATTGCATCACTAGACGGGTAGAATGTGGAGGAGGTCCGTCATTCTGAAAGTACATACCAGCGCGTGTAGTCAAAGGAACATCCTCCAATAGTCCTGGCAATTAATTTTGCAGAAATTCTAAGTAACTTTGTCCTGTAAGACGATTCTCTAAAGTAACAGGGCCAATCAGCTGATCATCGATGATACCGCACCACACATTGGCAGAGAAGCGATGTTGAAAATTTGTTTCCACAGTGGCATTTGGATTTTCGTCTGACCATCGATGAGAGTTACGAGTGTTGTTGATACCGTCACGGGTGAAAGTAGCTTCATCGGTGAACAGTATTAATCGAAGCAATCAGCGATTAGCATTTTCCCAATTACAAAATTCCAGTCGCATGGCAGCGTCTCCTGGTTGAAGGTGTTGTACACGCTGTACATGATATGGATGCAAGCCTTCCTCACATAATGTTTGCCATACTCTTGTGTGTGGTACACCGAGACATATAAAAATTCTTCGTGAGCTAGTAGTAGGACTACGCTCTACCAATTGAAGAATGTTTTCCACTTCATCCACATCTTGTTGACCTTCACGTTCAGATGAAACATGAGCGCTGGGAAGTGTACCAATCTCACGCAATGTGTTGAAAATCCTGGTAAACGCTCTTCGATCCGGAATTCTGCTGTTCGGAAACCGTCGACGGTATTCTGCAACAGCAGCTGTTGCACTTCCATCGCAAAAACCGTAGACATACACTATATCTGCATATTCGGCATGTGTGAAGGTGTGTGGCATTCTTAACATTGCTTCAAACACCAAACAATGTCACTCACAACAGTCAGCTGTCGATTGGCTTCTGTTACATGCTTACATTACAGCTTACATGGTTCAAGGTTATAGGGGAGGGAAGGGGGAAGAAGAGCTGCGTGCGCATCAGATTCAAACAGCTCTATCTCCGTAACCATTCAGAATTAGACACAGGTTCATATGAACTTTTTTTCTCACAATGACCGATACTATCACCTCCCGAAGTATTGACCTTTCCTCTTGAAACACCCTGTATGTGTGTGTATATATATATATATATAATCATGCGGGTTGCTTCTACAGAGCTTCAATTTAATATTTAGGAGAAATCCAATGACAAGGAGAAATGTAAATGCCATGAAAAGTCTTCTTTAATGCGCAACGTTTCGAGCAATACGCTCACCTTCAGGCTGTTTAATAACAATGTGAAATTAAAATCAATATTGAATGAAAAACAAAACAGAAAATTTCTATAACCTATTCGTAAAGACAAATTTTAAAAGACTGAGAAAAGAGGGTTTAAATTCTAAGTTATACAGATTTACATATAAAAATTAAGAAGCTATTTTTAAATACATATAGTAAATGTGAAATTAATACACTGGAAAAATTAACAATAGTACACTGGAATAATGGAACTAGCTACCTTACACTGCAGTTTCCGAGGCTGACTAATTTGAGCAGAGACAAGAACGGGAAACACAAAGATGGCGAGGGCGATTGGGGAAGGAGGATTATAAGGAATTGGGGAAGGAGGAGGGATCATAGCAAATTGAGGGGGACAGCAGATGAGTCAACATTCAGACTAGGGGACAATGCTTTAATGAAAAGCGATTCTAAAATTCTTAGTGAGTTGGGACAAGTATTACAACCAAGAATTTTAAAATTGTCTAAAGTGACATCAATTTTACATTTAATGCTGTGTTCGCGAATACTCGAGGCTTCTTTAGTTTTTAAAATTTTACCTGTTCGGCCACTTATTCCCATATGCGAATAAAATCTAGCCCTGAGAGAGCGAACAGTGCTGCCAATGTAATTCCCAAGGAAACCTAGGCAGGTAAATAAATATACAACACCGCTACGCAACGAGTCAGGGGTTCGATCCTTCGCTGAGAAAAAGCTACCTAAAGACGTTTTATTAATAAATATGATGCGGAAATCAGTATGATAAAAAAATTTCCTTAACAATTTTGTAAATTTAAGCTTAAATTCCTTATTCAAAGGACCCATTTCAGGTACCAAGAAATATTTTATATCCTTCGGCACTGTAATACATGGAAGTTGAGGGCTATAAACATTATTTAAGAAGGATCTAATTAGTTTGTCTACATATTGAACAGGAAAACTATTATTAGTAAAGTATGATCTTAGATTATTAAATTCATCATTAAGTAAGGTAAAATTAGAGGTCAAATTATATCCTCTGAACAGGAGAGTTTTAATACAAGACATCTTATAGTTGAAATCAGTAAAACTAAAAAAATTCATGCCCAAACCAGTGAAAGTGGGTTTCCTGTAAACTGATGTAGTAATAGAATCACCGTTTTTTGAAATTAAAAGATCTAAGAAGGGGAGGGAGCCATTTTGCTCAGTTTCCATTGTATACGTTATATTGGGGTGCAAAGAATTTAGGAAGTTAAAGAATTGTTGCGCTTGTACCGCATTATCAAAGACTGCAGTGTATTAAGAATTTGGCAAAGAACCAGGAGATTGTTGTGACTAGACCAGACAAGGGTAACGGAGTGGTTATTTTGAATAAATCGGACTACATAAACAAAACTAATGAAATCTTAAGTGATCTTACTAAATTCAAACAAATTCTAGAACCTGTAAATAAAGTCATTGTAAGGTTAGAAGACCAAGTTAATAGATTTCTGTCACGACTAAAGTCCTTAAAGATAATAAAAAATGATACTTACTCTCAGTTGTTCGCATCTGGTGCTAATCTTGCTCAATTATACTGTCTGCCTTAAAATCCATAAAGCTGGAACACCTCTCCGTCCTATTTTAGCTTCGTATAACTTACCCACCTTTCAATTGGCAAAATTTGTTGTTCGTCTCCTGTCCCCTTTGCGAAAAATGCTTACTATAAATAACTCGTTTGGAATTCCAAAAAGACCTCCTGGTAAAAACTTCGATTCAAAAAAGTTTTTTGTCAGTTTTGATGTAAAGTCACTTTTCACAAATGTACCTGTATCTGAAACTATTGCCATTATTTTATAGGGTTTTTAGCTCAGTTGATAATTTTCATGGTTTTTCATTGTCTCATTTTAAGGAACTTTTAGAATTGGTCTTCAAACATGCTATTTCACTTTCAACAATAAGGTTTACCAACAAATTGATGGGGTAGGGATGGGATCACCAGTCGGACCGTTAGCAGCTGACTTTTTTATGACTCATTTAGAAAGTGTAATTTTTAGACAATCTCCCACTCATCTCAAGCCAATTTTCTATCGACGCTTCGTTGATGATTCGATAGCAGTCTTTGATAATGCGGTACAAGCGCAACAATTCTTTAACTTCCTAAATTCTTTGCACCCCAATATAACGTATACAATGGAAACTGAGCAAAATGGCTCCTCCCCCTTCTTAGATCTTTTAATTTCAAAAAACGTGATTCTATTACTACATCAGTTTACAGGAAACCCACTTTCACTGGTTTGGGCATGAATTTTTTTTTTTTTTTTTTTTTTTTTTAGTTTTACTGATTTCAACTATAAGATGTCTTGTATTAAAACTCTCCTGTTCAGAGGATATAATTTGACCTCTAATTTTACCTTACTTAATGATGAATTTAATAATCTAAGATCATACTTTACTAATAATAGTTTTCCTGTTCAATATGTAGACAAACTAATTAGATCCTTCTTAAATAATGTTTATAGCCCTCAACTTCCATGTATCAGTGCCGAAGGATATAAAATATTTCTTGGTACCTGAAATGGGTCCTTTGAATAAGGAATTTAAGCTTAAATTTACAAAATTGTTAAGGAAATTTTTTATCATACTGATTTCCGCATCATATTTATTAATAAAACGTCTTTAGGTAGCTTTTTCTCAGCGAAGGATCGAACCCCTGACTCGTTGCGTAGCGGTGTTGTATATTTATTTACCTGCCCTAGGTGTCCCTTGGGAATTACATTGGCAGCACTGTTCGCTCTCTCAGGGCTAGATTTTATTCGCATATGGGAATAAGTGGCCGAACAGGTAAAATTTTAAAAACTAAAGAAGCCTCGAGTATTCGCGAACACAGCATTAAATGTAAAATTGATGTCACTTTAGACAATTTTAAAATTCTTGGTTGTAATACTTGTCCCAACTCACTAAGAATTTTAGAATCGCTTTTCATTAAAGCATTGTCCCCTAGTCTGAATGTTGACTCATCTGCTGTCCCCCTCAATTTGCTATGATCCCTCCTCCTTCCCCAATTCCTTATAATCCCTCCTTCCCCAATCGCCCTCGCCATCTCTTGTGTTTCCCGTTCTTGTCTCTGCTCAAATTAGTCAGCCTCGGAAACTGCAGTGTAAGGTAGCTAGTTCCATTATTCCAGTGTACTATTGTTAATTTTTCCAGTGTATTAATTTCACATTTACTATATGTATTTAAAAATAGCTTCTTAATTTTTATATGTAAATCTGTATAACTTAGAATTTAACCCTCTTTTCTCAGTCTTTTAAAATTTGTCTTTACGAATAGGTTATAGAAATTTTCTGTTTTGTTTTTCATTCAATATTGATTTTAATTTCACATTGTTATTAAACAGCCTGAAGATGAGCGTATTGCTCGAAACGTTGCGCATTAAAGAAGACTTTTCATGGCATTTACATTTCTCCTTGTCATTGGATTTCTCCTAAATATTATATATATATATTATATATATAAGGTGGAGTGAGAAGCTTGACCTTCGTCAGAATGAACAATTCGGGCGGAAGCAAAACCAAGATTAATGAAGGCTTTTCTTCCGCCCGAATTGTTCATTCTAACGAAGGTCAAGCTTGTTACTCTATCTTAGACGTACAGTTTAACGTGGAATCCGAACCACACCCCACCACGGGCGGTCAGAAATTACAAAGTTCTCGTCCGTACTCGATCTCACGACCTCCTGATCAGCAGCCCAGTGTCTTAACCCCTAGGCTACCCAGAATACCCCTTTATCTACCAACCAATTTTTGTTGTGTGGAACGATGAACAGCTGGGTTTTGCTGCCTGCCGTCTCCGGGTCTCGATCCTGGGGCCGATGGATTCGTAGTCAACGATGTTAACAATGCTAACCACTACACCACCGAGGCGCATATATATATATATATATATATATATATATATATCAGGCACACGGTTCAAATTTTGTACCACTTCAAAATTGATAATATATGTGTGGTGGTACATATTTCGAACCACAAATAATATGGTGTATACCTCAGAAAGCACGGCAGCTCATAATCTGTACCACCTTTATATCTGACCTCCTATTGGTCAACTTGAGTTGTGGGTGAAGCTTGTCCGCTTTTTCTAGATTCAACTGTGACATTTTGATCATTTACGACCGGAATTTCGTACAGTTGGTCAGTGCTCGAAGAAGTTTTGATTATATTACTATTACTAGCCAAGGATTATCCAGATTTTCATGTAAGTATTATAAACTTTCTATGAGAAGTACCTTGAATGTATTATAGTATATATTAGGTAATTTTTTAATATTTTATTGGTATTACATCATATGTTGTGATGGTATTCATTTTGTACCACCATGCACTTCAAGATTTTAGCATTTAGGTTTGAGGATATTCTGAATGCTATACTTTTGAGAAAACTATTCATTACTTACAGTGTACACACACACACAATATATATATATATATATATAAAATTTTCTTTCTTTCTTTCAGGAAATGAGCGTTTTATGAAAGAGACGCTTGAAGACATCTGATATTATAGATGAAATTAATACAAGTTCTGATGATTCTTTTCGTGATGATAGCGATGATGATCCAGATTTCTCACTAAATAATAATGGTGAAAGAAGAAATCTTCCAAAATTTGAAGATGATAAAAAAATGAAAAGAGGAGAACATGACTGGTTTATTAGTGATGATAAAATTTCGGCAATAAAATGGAAAGATAAACGTTCTGTCCATATTCTGTAAAATTTCCATGACTCGAAAACTGTTATAGAAGTTACACGGCGAGAAAAAGCTAGAAGTGAACTTGAAATTACCTGCCCAGAGGCAATTTATGACTACATGAATTGCGTTAATAAATTCGATCAGCTGAAGGCTGTATATGAAGTAGATAGAAAAAGTCATAAATGGTGGCATAGAATCTTTTTCTATTTTATTGACGCCTCTATTGTAAATGCTTACATTCTCTACAAACATCTGGAGCTAGAGAGAGCATGTCTTCCAAAGATTTCAGGCTGAGCATTGTAGAAGGATTAACTGCAGAGAGAATTGTTGATATGGGTAAACCTACATATTCAGGGCCTCAAATACAAATAAAAAAAACGAAAAAGAACCATACCTGACGAAATTCGAAAAACTGAATCTAAATACCAGCCACAGAGATTGCAGTCACGAAGGAGATGTGCTAGGTGTAGTACAAAACAAAATCAAGTTCGCACAGATTGGATGTGCTCAGTTTTAAGATTCCTTTGTGCTTAGGTAAAAACAAAGACTGTTTTCAGAGACAACATTCGTAAACGGTACATTATTCATACCACCACGATTTTAATAAACTTGCACTGTGGTACATTATATATACCGCCACATATTCTTAAAAATTAAGGAAGAAAGATTAAATTTAGTTCATTTTACATAAAAAGTAATAATTTTGTTTCATATTATTGAGAAAAAAGCTCTGTGGTTTAAAGAATAAATATCTGTGCACTTTGATTTTTTTTCCTTCAATTTCCCTGTGCCTGAAAGAGATATATATATACACATATATATACACTGGCGCTCATAAGTATTCGCACAGAGAAATATTTCAGTTATTTCAGTTATCTTTTGTATCATGCATAGGATAGTTATGGAAAGTTTACCGTTCGTTTGGAAAAATGTTTAACTCCAACATACAAGTATAATGTAAAATATCAAAGAATTTGAGGAAAATCAAGAGTTAAAATGCAAAAGTTTTCTTACATTTACTTACACGCACCACCTCTTGAATAGAAGGTGAGGCGCTGGCCACTACATTATGAAATTATGAATGAAAGGTAACACAATTTGTCATACATTTAAACAACCGGGGGAAACGTATAGTTCTTTCGTGTCCAGAGGCATTTTACGTGTTAACCCTCCCACACTCGAGAAAATGACCAGCACTTCATTCAAACTATCTGGTGTAACGTTGGATTCCCATACATGGATTATCATGCATAAATCTGCATATACTTCAACATATATATATATATATATATACATATCATGCCTGGCCTTATAAGGATGCCAATGAACTTTCCTCCGAAAATGTATATAGAGGGTCACCATACTTCCGTACGTGGTTCACCACCACTCGAAACACCAATGCTCCGTGTTATCATAATCTAGTTAAGAGAGTGACCCATATTTATTTCCGTGTCTATGTTTTCAATTTGCACTGCAAACACTCCGGTTTCTATCGACAGATATTCATGATTCTTTAGGAGCAAGATGCACCACAAGTTTGTTTCCTTCCCAAAGCTCATTCCTATGAACCTAAACTTGCTCTACACAAACTGGACCAAGAACTCTGAATCTTGCCAATTTCAAATCGTCCCTTTTATCAATATCTTTAGTTTATTTATGTGTTTATTTATTTATGGTTATTTATGAATGTTTTTCCTTCAAACTTATATACTCGACTGTATCTACCCCAACCAACTTAAAGATGCATAAATTGGTAGAGAGAGCGAGAGAGAGAGAGAGAGAGAGAGAGAGAGAGAGAGAGAGACATTATAAAGTCATTTAATATTCATGGAATATTAAATAAAAATACTCATTTTTCTAATAAAGTAGTGGATGCATAATTAAGTTATATTAAATTAAAATCCAATTAGGTTCCGCAAGTTAAAATCACTTTTCAGATAGATTTAAATCAATGTGGGAGAGTTTTCAAACGTATTACTGCAACATCATTTATTCTGTTTATTTTTCAAACATCGAAAGTGTTAACTGTTTTTTAATTAAAGTTTCAATAATGAAATAATGAATAATTCAGTATTTTCATAGAGAACATTCCACACTTCTATCATGCATAAAAGTAAAGATTATTTGAGGATTTTGGAAAACTTAGGATGTGTGAGTGGAAAAATAAGGATGGAAAACGTAGGATGCGTGAAGGGAAAAATACCATGGACAAACATGAGAAAATGTCACCACACTCAAAGAAAACGAGGAATTGAAAAATAATGAAGATAAAGTAGGATCCGAAATACAAACGAAAGGAAATTTCAACTCAATTAGAAATCGACTGACGTCATAAAAAAAATTCCTTTGTCAATTTTCTTGAGAATTTATTCGCTGTAATAAATCGTTTTCATGGTTTCTTTGAAAATCCAAATTTGAATAATTTATAATTCAATTTTCCAGAGTTAAAACATAGTTCTGTTAAGGAACAAAAGTTCTTTAATTAGAATAATTTATTTTTAAATTTGTATCTGGAAGAAATTTCACGAGATATCAACTTCATATTATGAAACTAATTGTCATAATAAATTGCTTAAAATAGATGACTTTTACGCCCATTCAAATGTCGTAATAATAAATAAATTATAATAAACCATAAAATAAAGTGATAATATGTTACGTTTATTACGGCATTAAGCATCAGATACTTTTACAATTGTTCAAATTTTATTTTATTTTCTGCAATTTCTCTGTATTTACACTACGCAAGAAAGTGAAATATTTTTAATGATCAGTAAACAACATCGATAAATAGCGATAAAATAACTTCACATTTAATTTCTAATTGGTGGGATTTTCCAACTTTCCTTCCTGTTTATATTTTACTTTATCTCAGATCCAGAACATTTAAAGAACTCATAACATCTGACATTCTTTTTATTTACATTCATTATACTAACAAATTTCTCGTTTTATTCCAAACAAATAGCGGAAAATCGCATTCAATACAAACATTGTTCTTTTATCAAATTACGAATGACGAACAAGCAACGAACATTCACCATTTATGCTCTATTAATTCTGGTGAGATAGCTCCAATTTGTTCCCCTTCAGACGCGACAAGAGCATTTAATTTTTAATTTAAACCTCAAGTATCAGTGGCGGCACACGTTAACATTTAAAAATTTTTGCTGACATCGCGCAGTAATGACGCTGATTGCACTTATAAAGTAATCGTGTAACGCGTCATTCTTTGCCTTATTTTATATAATAATTTATAAATATCTTCATTTTCCACTGGAAAAGTTAGAAAGTTCTTTTATTATATCCTTCTTTCCTCTCATTAAAAACAATGAGTGTGAATAAAAGTCTCAATCTTATATGGCGACATGCTGAAAAAATATTTACTGGTTAAAAAACATGTCCACAGCCCTCTTCATCACTTTATACCTTACCTTATGTTGTTTCGTGTGTTGGTCTCTCTTCACACGGAGGTCAAGCTGGTGGCCCCGCCTCTAGGTCTGGCCTGGTGGAGGAGCGAGTTGCTTTCTTGCGCTCTCCACCGTACATAGCCAGGCACGCCCGGCTCATCTGGTACTGTCCTGAGCCAGGCATCCAGTCTTTTCTTGAAGACTTCAACTTTGACCCCCGTTACGTTTCTGAGGTCCTTAGGAAGCTGGTTGAAAAGTCTTGGCCCCCTGACAACCAAGCTATTTTCCTTCAGGGTTGAGGAGGTCCCTTGTCGTGCTTTTAATTTGGGAACACTACACATTCTGCCTTTCCTATTTTCCAGTGTTGTTTGAATGGTAATTGGGTTTAGTTTTAGGTTTGGTACCAGTTTTTCGATCATTTTCCATATGTAGATTATGATGTACCTCTCTCTTCTTCTTTCCAGTGAGTACAGATTTAGTTTACGTAGTCTTTCCCAGTAGTTGAGTTCTTTGCAGCCATCAATCTTGGCTGTGAAATGCCTTTGCGTTTCTTCTAGTTTATTAGTTTCTTCCTTTTTATATGGGGACGTCAAAACTGAGCAGTATTCAAGTTTTGGTATAATCAGTGTTTTTAGCAGGGGAATCATTACTGTCCTGTCCCTTCTCTTGAACGTTCTTAGAACCTGTCCGGCGACTCTTTTTGCTTTATTTATCGCTATCTGATTTTGTGTTTCGAATTTCGCATCATCTGTCATTATTATCCCGAGATCAATCGCTTTCATGCTTCTCTGAATTTCCTGTCTATCTGGAGCATAATATGCAGTCTGTTTAAGTTCTTCTTTTCTACCATATCTCAAGAGCTGAAATTTCTCGGCGTTGAATGACATGTTGTTGTCTTCTGACCATTTGTATATTTTGTTCGTGTCCCTCTGCAAGGCCTCCACGTCATGTACATCGCTGATTTTTCTGCTGATCTTTGTATCGTCTGCAAAGGATGTTACTATACTATTGCTGTTTACTCCGCTGTCTATGTCTGTTAGCATGATAATGAACAGGAGTGGGGCCAGTACTGTCCCTTGTGGTACTGAGCTGCGTACTTCCGATTCTGATGATGATATACCTTGAATTTTGACGACCTGCAGACGATCACTAAGGAAGTTGTAGATCCATTTTCCCACTTTGCCTGTTATTCCCATGTCTTTAATTTTATGTGCTATTATACCATGGTCACATTTATCGAAAGCTTTAGCAAAATCTGTGTATATAACATCGTAGTTGTCATTGCCTTCCAATGCATCTAGGATATTGTTGTAGTGCTCTATTAGTTGTGATAGGCATGATCTACCTGATCGGAATCCATGCTGATTTTCGTTGAATCTTTCCCGTGTCTCCAGGAAATCATAAATTTTCTCTCTAACTATTCTTTCAAATACTTTGGTGAGGTGGGACGTCAATGACACTGGTCTATAGTTCTTTGCTTGAGATCTGTCCCCTCCTTTATATATAGGGACAATGTTTGCTCTTTTCAAGATGCTCGGTATTTCCCCAGTGTCTAGGGATCTTCTCCATATCCAGTATAAAGGTGTAGCTATTTCATTTTTACAGTTTTTAATCAATAATGCGTTCCAATTGTCCGGACCTGCAGCTGAATGTAGTTTCATTTGTCCTATAGCTCTCGCTACATCTTCTGGTGTAAACTCAAAGTCTGTTATATACTCTCCTTGCAATTCCTCTTCAAAGAATGCATTTATGTCAGGTATCGCTTTGTCACTTTTTGGGGTACTGAAAACTGATTCATATTGAGCTCTCAATGTATCAGATATTTCTTTTGGATCGTCGGTTAGTTCATTATTTCCCGTCCTTAAGGGCCCAATAGCGGCGCGCGTTTTTGTTTTCCTTTTTGCATAGCTATAGAAGTATTTTGGATTTTCCTTTATTGCTTCTACCGCCTTTTCCTCTTCCCTCTCTGTATGGTCCTTAATCAGGGCTTGTATTTCCCTATCGATACCCTCCAGTTTTTCTTTTATTGTTTTCCTGCCATTATCTCCGCAGTTTCCTAACTTCGCCTCCACTCTCTTTCTTTTGCGGAATAGTCTTCTCTTTTGCCTTTCTAGCCAGCTCCTCTTTCCTTTTGGCTGTGATTTCGGAGCATATTTTTCTAAAATTCTCAGCGTTTTTTCCTCCAAGTTGTTAGCATTTCTTCAGTTGTTTTATTCTCGAAAATTGTTCTCCATTCTATTTGGGCCATGTGCGATCTGATTGCTTCCCAATTTATAGTCTTCGAGTTTAAGTTAAAGGCCCCGAATTTACTTCTTTCCACAATATGTGTATTGTCTTCTAATGCTGCCATCATATTTGTTGATATCTCGATTAAGTTGTGGTCTGAGATAATGGTTGGGGTTATTTTTATATCAGCAATCAAGTTCGTGTTATTCGTGAATACCAGATCCAGGCAGTTATTTTTTCTGGTATTTTCTGTTATCTCCTGTGTCAGCATAAACTCGTTTGTGAGAGCCATCAACATTTTTGCTTGTTCCTGATCTTCTCTTGTGCCCCCCTTGTCCTGGTGAATATATATATTCCTATTCACCTTTTTGTATTTTATAAATGGGAAGTTAAAGTCTCCGCAGATCATTATATTGGGGGATGGAGGGTTTATGGCCTTTATTAGCTTTCTAATGTCATCAATGGCCTCCGAGAATTTTTCGGTTGGGGTGCTTGGAGGTCTATAGATGACTATTACTATCAAGTTTAGTTTTTCTATTTTCACTGCTAGGAGTTCCACATAGCTGTTTGATTTACTTATTATCGTCTCTGTCATATGACCTTCCTGTACATATATAGCACAGCCACCTTTCCGTCTCGTCGTTCTATCCGCTCTTAGTAAGTTGAAGCCCTCTATATTTATCTCTTTCTTATCAATACAATGTTCGCAGTTTTCACAATTTCCTTGGCAATCTTTAAGATGAGTTTCTGTGAGGCATGCGATGTCCGCCCTTGTTTCGTCCATAAATCCTTTCAGGTACGAAACCTTATTGAGTGATTGGTTTGGTCTTATTCCTTGAATATTAGCCAGGACAATTTTTATGTTCTCTGTTTTTCGTTGCCCCTTGTGCATTTCAAGTTCGTTTTCCTTCGATATCGCTTGATTCGTTGCTCTATGATCCTCCGAAAGAGATCCGTTTCCTCCTACTTGTATTGGTAGCTTCTTGCCCGGTAGCGATTTGGCTCGGGGGTTTCCAGCTGTGTCAACTGCATGTGGATGACATTTAGCATTCGTAAGGTGTCTGAGATGTTGAAAAAATTTTCTTGTTCGCTTATTGTGTTCCTATTGTTGTTCCTATTGTTATTTTTATTCCTATTGTCATTTAAACTTTTTCCTTTGTTCGTTGAGTCCGTCGGGAGATGTTGATAGTAGCATTTATTCCCGAATTTGCAGGTTCCGTATTTTGCGTAAGTTCTGCAAATGTCCGGGTGGTAGAATTTACATCCGTCTCCAAATTTACAATGACCATTATTATAGAAGAAATTGCATATTGGGGGATGTTCATATATACATTGTCCTCTTTTAAATCTGCAATTATCTTTTATATAATACCTGCATATAATTCCTTCCCCATATTTACTCTTGGCTTTTGTTTTTTGCTCCTTATTGGGGGACAGTTTTACTTCGTTTACTTGACTGCCCTCTTGTCTTGTCCTATTTGTGCTATTTGTGCTAGTTGTGTTTGTGTCCTTCGTTGCCCTTATGCTGTGTGTTGTCTTTACACTCTTTGTCGCCTGTGTGTTTTCGGCCTCATTTTGTGACGGTATTTGAATTCTTTCTATTTCGCCTTTCTCCGTTTCTTCCGTTTTCCACTGTTCTTTGTTTCCACTTTCCTCTTTCATTCTCTTCTCGTAGTCTCTTTCTGCTTTAAATACCGTAAAAGAGTTTAATTCGGTCAAGCAGTTCTCGCAGAAAAATTTTATTCCATTAAACTGCTTTGCGTTCGTTATAAGGGAGATTTTTTCATCTCCCCATTCTAGGCATTTAAAATCAAAAAGTAGCTGACAAAAATCGCACCTCATCGCCTCTGTCTCAGCTGTTGTTAGCTTTACAGATACCACAGAGTTGCATGTATGCATTAATTTCCATGTTGGTGAAGTGACTCAAAAAGGGGGTATTATGGGAGGTATTGGGTGGGGGATGACTCAAGCTGTGTGAGGGAAAGAATTTTCCGTTACTCCAGGGTAGGGGATGTGGCACGCTGTATACTTCTCACTGATTGGTCCTCTCGACTGTGGCTGCGGGGGATAATGGGGGGATATTTGCGGGCACTTCAAAAAACAAAACTTTCCTCACAAAGAGACTCGGAAAAATAACAAAAACAAATGCTGTATATATTAATTCACTTTGATTTTATTCACTTTTTTGGTATACGCCGCGATTTTTACTTTTTTAAAAAGAAATACCGCTATGCACTATCAATTAACTCACAATATCGGCACCGTTTAAAACTGATTAACTGCAGGATTTTTACTGTAATATCGCTTTTATTCGGACTTCGATCGAAACACGTGTAACCGCCACAACAGCAAAACACACACACATATATATATATATATATATATGAAAATTATTTCACGAAAGTAACACGTGAAAAATATTTATGATGAATAAAACCACGAAGGAAAGGAAACAGAGAATGGTGTTCAAGCGCTTTCGTCTAATGACTTCCTCAGGGTGTTCCTGAGGATGTCATTAGACGAAAGCGCTTGGGCACCATTCTGTGTTTCCTTTCCTTCGTGGTTTTATTCATCATATATATATATATATTTCACTAGGATTCGAATCCAGCACCTCTTGAATAGAAGGTGAGAGCACTACCATCTCTGGGTCTCCAGTTTTGTATCAAAGTTTTATAAAAGTATCGTGCCATTGCCTCAAACAGCGGGGATTAGATAACCTCCGGACGCGAAAGCGTTGTGTGTTCCCTCGGCTGTTGAAGTATCTAAGACGTTGTAATAATTTTTACCTGTCGTAGTTTGGTGGTAGCGCCCTTATTTTCTACCGAAGAGGTGCTGGGTTCGAATCGTGTGCGTTCATGGATGGTATTTCGCACACACACATACACACATGTGTGTATGTATATATATATATATATATATATATATATATATATATACATTTAAACGGCAAACACGCAGTATAATTAACTTAAAGAACGACGCTTGTATAGGAGAATATTCCGCGCAAGATGAGAGCGAGAGAACGAAACAGATGAAAAAATGAGGTAACCACCCGGGAATCGAACCCGGGATCTTCCGATTGCCGGTCAGATATGATAACCATTACACCACGGGCCTCACTCAATCAAATGCCGTAATTCCTCTACATACGCGCAGAAACCAATGCCCCAAGGGGCCACCTCCCGCATGCCGTACATTATATACATTTAAACTGCAAACACGCAGTATAATTAACGTAAAGAACGATGCTTGTATAGGAGAATATTCCGCGCAAGATGAGAGCGAGAGAACGAAACAAATGAAAAAATGAGGTAACCACCCTGGAATCGAACCCGGGACCTTCCGATTGCCGGTCAAATATGATAACCATTACACCACGGGACTCACTCAATCAAATGCCGTAATTCTTCTACATACGCGCAGAAACCAATGCCCCAAGGGGGCACCTCCCGCATGCCGTACATTATATACATTTAAACTGCAAACACGCAGTATAATTAACGTTTCGTTCTCTCGCTCTCATCTTGCGCGGAATATTCTCCTATACAAGCGTCGTACTTTACGTTATATATATATATATATATATAATAATAATAATTATATAAAGTTATATACAGGGTGTTTCAGGAGGAAAGGTCAATACTTCGGGAGGTGATAGTATCGGTCATTGTGAGAAAAAAAGTTCATATGAACATGTGTCTAATTCTGAATGGTTACAGAGATAGAGCTGTTTGAATCTGATGCACGCGCAGCTCTTCCTCCCCCTTCCCTCCCCTATAACCTTGAACCATGTAAGCTGTAATGTAAGCATGTAACAGAAGCCAATCGACAGCTGACTGTTGTGAGTGACATTGTTTGGTGTTTGAAGCAGTGTTGAGAATTCCACACACCTTCACACATGCCGAATATGCAGATATGGTGTATGTCTACGGTTTTTGCGATGGAAACGCAACAGCTGCTGTTACAGAATACCGTCGACGGCTTCCGAACCGCAGAATTCCGGATCGAAGAGTGTTTATCAGGGTTTTCAACACATTGCGTGAGATTGGTGAAGTGGAAAACATTCTTCAGTTGGTAGAGCGTAGTCCTACTACTAGCTCACGAAGAATTTCTACACGTCTCGGTGTACCACACAGAAGAGTATGGCGAACACTACGTGAG
This sequence comes from Bathynomus jamesi, assembly GCA_023014485.1. NCBI lineage: Eukaryota > Metazoa > Arthropoda > Malacostraca > Isopoda > Cirolanidae > Bathynomus > Bathynomus jamesi. The sequence goes on along the minus strand of JAJOZX010003517.1, from coordinate 431,864 downwards.
GAAGGCTTGCATCCATATCATGTGCAGCGTGCACAACACCTTCAACCAGGAGATGCTGCCATGCGACTGGAATTTTGTCATTGGATAAATGCTAATCGCCGATTGCTTCGATTAATACTTTTCACCGATGAAGCTACTTTCACCCGTGACGGTATCAACAACACTCGTAACTCTCATCGGTGGTCAGACGAACATCCAAATGCCATTGTGGAAACAAATTTTCAACATCGCTTCTCTGCCAATGTGTGGTGCGGTATCATCGATGATCAGCTGATTGGCCCTGTTACTTTAGAGAATCGTCTTCCAGGACAAAGTTACCTAGAATTTCTGCAAAATGAATTGCCAGGACTGTTGGAGGATGTTCCTTTGGCTACACGCGCTGGTATGTACTTTCAGCATAACGGAGCTCCTCCACATTCTACCCGTCTGGGGATGCAATACCTAAATCAAACTTTCCCTGGTCGATGGATCGGCCGCGGTGGTCCTATTGAATGGCCACCAAGGTCTCCAGACCTCTCTCCGTTAGATTATTGTTTGTGGGGGTGGATGAAAAGTCATGTTTACAAAAGAAAGGTGGATACATGAGACGAATTGCTCAAATGGCAATGTTTGAACATTAAATGTTAGAAACAGTAATTGGTTTCTCTTTCTTGATTACCATTAACAATGCTTTTGTATTTGTAGATTCAAACAGCTCTATCTCAGTAACCATTCAGAATTAGACACATGTTAAAATGAACTTTTTTTCTCACAATGACCGATACTGTCTCCTCCCGAAGTACGTGTCCGGAAATTTCATCGCCGCAAATTTCATCGCGACAATTTCATCTCCAAGAATTTCATCGCTGGGAAATTTCATCGTCAAGAATTTTCATCGCTAGGAATTTTCATCGCTAGGAAAATACATCGCCGCGCAATAGAAAATAATTTTAAATTTTTTTTAAAAATGTTCTAAATATAATATATATAGATATATATATTAACAAGATTTGCATTGAATTAATTTTTCTTAATAATTTGATGTTCTTATCTTTTGTTATGCAAATTTGTTTATAGAAATAAAAATGATTGTTATTGTTAATTGTAAACATATATATAAGTTATACATGCGAAGCTTTAAATCAGGGGCCTTCAACCTTTTTTAGCTTACCGCCCACTTTTTTGATTTTTTGAGAATTAAAAAACTTATCGCCCACCTTAGGGCAAAAAAAATAAATCATCATAGTTAATAAAAGAAAAAGAAAATAAATATTTAATTACCTTTAATGAGAGCCTTGTGGTTGATGCTTGCTAATTAAAAACTTTAAGTTGGGTTTTATTTTAGTAAGAAACAAACGAAGATCTCCTCTCTCTGCTATATTCAAACGATTTCTTTCCTTGGTAAGAATGTGGTTCACTACACTGAATCCTGAGTCAACCAGATATGAGGTAGGGAATGCTACTAGTAGAGTGGAAATCTTATTCCATAAATGTGGATACAGCTTGGGCATTTTTCTGTTCTGCCAAAGTTGTAGATATCCACCTTCTTTGAAATTTGCTTTGCACTCAGCGTCATATTTTAATTGCAATAATTCCTCTTGACAGGTAACCTCAACATCACATACGTTTATAATAAAAGGAGTCTCCATCCACGCATCGACTTTAAGGTTGATAATGTCTTGAAAGCGATTTTCCATGTCAATTTTTAGTGCATCAATATGACTACTATATTTTTCCAAGTCACTAGCTGTGAGATCATCTTTGATTGATAACAATCCTGGAAACCGATGGCATTCCTGTTGCATGATGTTTTGTCTGAATAAATTAAGTTTTTCAATAAATAAACAAACAACATTTTTGCACTCAATGAGAGTCATAATTTTCCCTTGAAGATGCAAGTTAACTTCGTTCAACTTTGTGAATATATCAGCCAAGTAAACACAATCATTCTTTCCTGTTTTTAATTTATGGCACAAATCAAATTCTTTTTCATTTTCTAAAAACTGCAGTACACTGTCGTATAGTTCCACAAAACGTGTCAAGCATTGGCCTTTTGAAAGCCAACGAACTTCTGTATGCAACAACAATCGAACATATTGTTCATTATAGTCCTGACACAGTTGCTGAAACATTCGATCATTTTTAGAATTTGCTTTGATCTTGTTAATTGCATTTATTACGACGATCAAAGATGAATGCAGACTTGGATTTACATTTTTTGCAACAAGATGTTGCCTATGGATTATGCAATGAACGCATAAAATGTTGGGAACTTCTTTCTTCAAATGTGCTATAAAGCCGCGGTAGCGACCAACCATAGCTGGTGCTCCGTCTGTTGCGCACGCAATAATATTTGTCAATGGAATGCTATTTTTTTCAAAGTATGATTTAACTGTGGCAAAAATTGATGCACCTTTTGTATCGGTGGTAAGTGTATCTGCAAAAAGCATCTCTTCTTGCAGTACACCGTTTTCATCAAAATACCGAACATATGTCATTAGTAAAGCTTTGTTATCAGTGATTGTAGATTCATCTATTTGCAAAGAAAATGATCTTGTTTGAAGTGTAGATATAATTACAGTTTTCGTGAAAATTTTCTACCGCCCACCTAAAATCACAATTCGCCCACTAGTGGGCGCTACCGCCCAGGTTGAAGGCCCCTGCTTTAAATGATCAATGGACTGATAATTATAAGATTATGATTAAGTGTCTCATTTTGGCCCTTTTTTGACGTAAATGCAGGTGACTTTTTTAAGAAGCTAAGATGGGAGAAAGGTTACCAGATTAAAATGGTTAGTTTTAGCATGCAGGTGCCTGTTTTAAGAAGATAAGATGGGAGAAAGGTTACCGCATTAAAATGGTTAGTTTTAGCCCATTTGTCCTGCCCCGCATAAAAGCCCCGCCCCTGTAGTCATTAAAATAGACCTTTAAGATTTTGGAGTCTATATTATTTGAAATTATAATATGAATTTAATCATTGGTTAGTTTTAGCCCATTTGTCCTGCCCGGCATAAAAGCCCCGCCCCTGTAGTCATTAAAATAGACCTTTAAGATTTTGGAGTCTATATTATTTGAAATTATAATACGAATTTAATCATTATAGACTTGGTATTGTCGGTGCGTGGTTGTGTTATTTCTATAAGAAAAGGCAGTATATTCAATATGCCCCTGAACTATGTTTCAAGCACAAGGAATCAGCGGAAACTGATTGATAATGGTCATCTATTTGTTAGAGAGAAGGCAAGTGGACAAAAGTATTTTGGAAATGCGATCAATTTTACAAAACGCGTTCTCGGGCACGCCTTCATTCAGAAAATTGCTCAATTACCAAACGAGTTGGAGAACACAATCATGCAGGCAATAGTGCTCGTGTTGAAGTAACCAAGGTTCTCAATGCAGTGAAAGAGAAAGCTCGTACGACTCAAGATGGGACTCATTGTATTGTAACACAAGCCTACATTGGGTTATCTCGAGCAGTCGTCGGCCAGATGCCCCCTACAGAATCTTTAAATAAGACAATCCGAAACACTCGAAATCAAGCGGGACAAGTGCCTCCCAATCCAGCGACTTTAAATGATTTGAACATTCCTCCTGAGTACCGAGTGACACATTCAAATGAACCTTTTCTTTTGTTCGACAGCAACGATGGCCCAAATAGAATCTTGATATTTTCTACTCAGCGAAATCTACAGTTATTGTCTAATTCAAGATGTTGGTATGCAGATGGAATTTTTAAGACTGTTCCACCTTTATTCGAACAACTCTATACAATACATGGAGTCATAAATGGTGATATTATTCCTGTTGTTTATGCGTTATTGACTCGAAGAAATGAAAATACTTACAGCAGACTTTTAGTGGAACTAAAAAATTTGGAACCAAACTTGTCACCTACAACGATTATGACAGATTTCGAGCTTGCAGCGATCAATGCCTTTAGTGCAGCCTTTCCAGATTGTCAACAAAAAGGTTGCTTTTTTCATTTCACCCAATGTATTTTTCGAAATCTTCAGACAAACGGACTGCAGTAATTGTATGAAAATGATGCAGAATTTGCAATGAAAATGCGCATGATCCCAGCCATCGCATTCGTGCCACTTAATGACGTAGTTCGTTGTTTTGAAGATTTGTGTGATCATAATAATTTTCCAGAGGAAGCTCAGCCAGTTTTAGATTATATGGAAGATACGTGGATTGGCAACCCTAATCGTCGTTTAATTCGCCGACCTCCTCGCTTTGCCCATGCATTATGGAACTGCTTTGATACAGCCCTACAAGGTGCTCCTAAAACAAATAACTCATGCGAAGGATGGCACCGAGCATTCAGCGAATTAATTGTGGCTTCTCATCCAACAATATGGAAATTCATAAAAACCGTAAAAGACGAACAAAGCAGAAACGAAGGAAAAATAGAACAATATGTCACCGGTGCAGAAATTCCTCCTTCCAAGAAGGAATATAGAGATGTTGCAGCAAGAATCCAGCGCATCGTAAATGATTATGAAAATCGCGAAGTACTCGATTATTTACGAGGTATTGCTCACAATTTTGGTTTCTAAAATTTTACAAGTTCTGCATTTAATTAATTTTTCTTATTTTTATGTTTCTATTATTCGTTATTTTTATTCGTTTATTAATAGTAATGATTAATAATAAGTAACAAAATTTTATATATTATTAGTATAAATAAATGTAAATAAAAATAATTGCTATTTACTTTTTATATGTTATTTTTTATTTATTAATATAACTGAATGCAAATAAAAATAAATGCTATTTACTTTTTTCCTTCAAATAAAATATTATACATTAACTAAAATAATATATATTTCTATGGTGTGGCGATGTATTTTTCTTGCGATCAAAATTCCTAGCGATTAAAATTCTTTACGATGTAATTTCCCGGCGATAAAATTTCCGGCGATGAGATTTCTGGTGATGAAATTGCAGCGATGAAATTGCGGCGATGAAATTTCCGTGAATCCTGAATGATTAACAAATAGTGCAGCACAGTTCTTTGTTATTATTCAACGTTTCGAACTCTTGGCGTATCAAAGTCATCGTGTGATCGAAGTTCCGAGGTTTCTGGCCCTAAACTCTATCGTCGATTATACCCCACATTGAATAATCACTGTGATGTGATTAGTCAATGTGGGGTATAATCAAAGATAGAGTCTACGGCCAGAAACCTCGGGACTTCGATCACACGATAACTGTGATACGCCAAGAGTTCAGGACGTTCAATAATAACAAAGAACTGTGCTGCGCTGTTTGTTATTCAGTGATTCAGAGATGCAACGTATGTATTGAACATGATGGAGGACACTTTGAATAATTTCTGTAGTAAATGACAAATATTATTCTTCACAAGGTAAATCCATTATTCTCGGTAAACAGACTTATGCCGCACCCTATATATATTTAGTGGTGGACCGGATATCCGCGTCATTTTTAACATCCGCATCCGCACTTCTGACTGCGGATGTTATGCGGATATTACCTCTAATAAATTATGCAATTTACAATTAAATTAGCTTATAAAGTAGCTTATAAGGCCCAGTCATGCACATTTCATGTAAAGTATTAATTATTAATGAACAAACAAATATATAAACCTCAAAATATAAATACCTGGTAACACAGAAAATTGAATTTTCTGTGGCTGAAACTCTTGAGAAAGTTATTATTTTTATCATAATGAAAACATTAATATTAATTTTAATTCTTATGCAGTGCCTACCATTATAGTAATATCACGAAATTTGAAAAATTATGTCATATATTCATAATTCTATATTATATTGATAGATTAACTAAATATCCGCATCCGCGGATACTGAAATTAAAGATCCGCATCCGCAGATGTTGAAAAACTGACATCCGGTCCACCACTAAATTATATATATATATATATATATATATATATATATATATATATATATATATATATATGCAGCTACTGCTTACCCTGTGGACACACCCACCGCACGCCACTGATATATATATATATATATATATATATATATTAGGGTGTCACTTATTTGTATGGTAAGAATTGAACCATCAAGAAGTTTCAGTCTGACCCTCTAGAAATGTGACATTGCATGTAAAAACGCTGATTATGAAGTTTCATGAGAAAATATTAATATATAGAGGTTGTTCAAGGCCATTAAAATTTTGATGACGCGTCGTTACTTGTCCTAAATTGAAATGCGCTTCCTTTCTATGCCTCACCCCAGTATCATTTCAGTCGCCTTAATGGTAGGATGTGTTTGCATTAGTGTGTTATTTTAGTCTTTTAGTCCTCCCTGATATAAAAAATCGCATGGTCATATCTATGACTAGTGCTGATGAACAAGAGAACCTTCCAAAGCGTGTGGTTGTTGACCTGAATACTGTGAAAGAAAAAAGCTTGGAAAACTTTGTAACAAAAAACACAAAATCATTGTTGACGAAGCTCAACCTCCCAGATGAATTCTTGGAGAAAACTGCTGAACAATGGGAAGAGGATACCCATTACTAGACTGCGAAAGAGACTGTAAAAACTCAAACTGTAACAAATGACTTCGCTGAACGTGAAGTTGCTCTCATCCAGGATTTTTTTGGATACCTAACCAAAGATGAAGAACAACCAGTTTCTTCTCCAGGTTGTTGTAGACCATCGCAAGCATTGGACATGGGGACAAAAGCATACCTTGAGTGGAAATAATGATTAATCATAATAATTACGCTACTGTTTAATGTTAATGTACCTCATCTTAATATTATGATAATGTATTGTACACTTCCTGCTAATGTAGGAACATAATAAATTGTTTAAATACATTTGGAAATTGTTTATATTCACACTTTCTGAGAATCTCGTATCCAATACTTCGAAGCCTTTGAGCGACCTCTAAATATTAAAATATCTCAATAAAACTTTGTACACAGTGTTTTTACATCATATGGCATACTTTGATGGGGTCAGAGCACGGAAACGTAAAAGTTGAAAAACAAGTGACACCCTAATATATATATATATATATATATTATATATATATATATATAATATATATATATATATATATATATATATACACTCAATGCAATGGACAATACATGTTTAGGTCTGAGGGAGTTTCGCCACCTCATACATAGTCATTCAACACTGAAAATAGTTAAATATAAATCTTACGCTACATTATTGAAGGGAATGAATTTTTCGTGAATGGGAAGCCTGCAGTGGAGGCCTTGTGAAGTAAATGGTAAAGGACCTTGTGCAAGCGGTTTTTCATGTTGCGTTAAAATCGTCAGTATATACATATATACAGTGTATATATATGTATATATATATATATATATATATGTGTGTGTGTGTGTGTGTGTGTGTATATATATATAATATATATATAGAGAGAGAGAGAGATTTTATTTGTGTGTGTGTGTGTGTGAGTGTGTGTGTGCCCCTTTCAACATGCTCTTCCTTCTGACATAAATGGCATCTGAGTGCAATCTCCTCACTAACTTTGTGTTTTGGATGTTTCATGAACCTCTTCTGGATCATATTTTTTCGACTAACATAACAATAAAAAAAGTCAAATTATTCTTAAATAATTTATTTCAATGAATGAAAGCATGACAACAATTTTATTTTTGATCTTATACAAAGATAAAGAAACGAAAAGGGAGGATACATCGTCACCTTACTTATGACGGTAAGTCATACCTTATTCCCGGCCGCAGTCACTGGGTATCCTTGTGTGTCGGTAACTGATTTGAATTCAAGCATCGTGCCCGCACCACATGTAACGCATGTGAAAGAGGCACCAAAATGCGTGAATGCAACGAGTTTCTTGCGTACACTGAGGTTCTGAATATAGTAGGCTAGGTGAGGTTGTAAACCCTAGATCCTGTACCAAAGCCTGTCCTATCTGCTTGGCAGATAGCTGGTGAGGGAAACTATATTTTGGGGCCTCTTTGCGAGTGACCCGTTGCCCACGTTGGGCTAACATCATGAAAAAGAAAAACTATAGTATTTGTCACTTACCATTACTTATTCGAACTATAGTGGATTTAATTTTCCCAGAAGAGTTCCTTGTTCTATGCACGGTCTGTGTGTAACATATATATATATATGTATATATATATATATATATATATATATATATATATATATACACAAACACACACACACACACATATATATATATATATATATATATATATATATTAGTGATGGGACGATTGTCATATTTCATACAATCGCTGTTGCGATGCGATTGCGATTGTCAGAATTTGAAAATCGCGCGATTGCGATTGCGATTGCGATGTTTTAGCTTTAGCCTCACATAACGCTCATTTATGTTTTAAATATACCTAAACGCGTTACCTACCATAGGGTTAGCTTGATTTTTTAACATTCCAATTTTACATAGAGCAAATAAAGAGGTGTACTTATTGTTATTATTAAACCAATTTTTTATTCTGTTTTCAACTAATTCGCAACCCGTTTTCATTTCTGTTTTTGACTTATTTATTATTTATTTATTATTCCGTATTGTTGTTAGCTAAACTTTCCTTTAAGTATGCATGAAAGAGCAGCTTTCATAGCAACTTTGTAGAGATTTAAATCTTTTGTTCACAATCGCAACAATCGCACTCATTAAATGCGATTGCAATTGCGATTGCGATTGTAAAAAATGTGCGATTGTATCGCGATTGCGATTGCGATTGCGATGCATCGTCCCATCACTAATATATATATATATATGTATATATATATATATATATATATATATATACAGTATATATAAACAGAATATCAAAGTTTTAAAAATTCGTTCAAAGATAATACATTTTACAAAGTGTTACAATGTATTCATACAGAAAATTTGTTATTTTTCAATACGTACAATTTACTGTGGATGTCTCCTGTGTAAGTAATACATTTAAGGTATTTTTGTCTGAATATGCCAATGGGAGGCGTGGCAGCATTCAGGAAAGATTGATGAGTTTCTGGTTTTTTATTGTATATAACGAAAGTAAAATGGTAAAAAATAACAGAAATGAACAAATGGTGAACATATACAAAAATACCGGTGTATTATTTTATAAATTGTTAGTCTCGTACATATGTAATTGTTACTTCATACAGTATATCACTATATTTTCAAATAATTAAAACTCTAAAAAAGGTAACATCCAAGAAGCTCATTTCCCCACGACGTAGGAGTGAATGTGCCCAATGGTCACCCGAGCCAGAGCAGAAACAGAGTAAGCGGCCGGAAGCGAACCAGCACAACACCGATCGGAGTCTGTCGTTCACCAACGCAACGAATGAGCTATCAGGCACCCTTAATTACAACTATAATTAATTATATTTAACAGAAAATATTTCTCAGAAGTTTAGATGAAATTTGTTTGACGGAAACCTTATTTTAATAATGAACTTTAACATAAAGACTTAATTAATAATTGCGATTATAATGAAGGTGTATGCACTGAAAGGTATCTACATTACTCTTACATTAATAGGAGTCATTGAAGTATTCCTTTATGTATTTGTGAAATACATTTAAAGATGAAATCTGCCTAATATTAACGGGCAGAGCAATCCATATATCTGCTCATTTGGAAAAGATGGAATTTTCCTGCAATTCCTATTGTATAATTTGGTTTGTGTATAAAATCACTGGCAGTCTTATATCACGATTATGATTTGTTTCATGTAGGATGATTGTTCTATACATGGGTGAGGTACAGTAGGTTTCAATACTTTGTACAATTTGGCAGCAACAGTGAATATGTTAAATTCATTTAGTTTTAAAATCTTTCGTCAGATTTTAAATCACAAGTTTTGGAACGCGCGAGCGTTACAAAAAATAATTTCCCATTTATACTCTGTGTACAATAAGTAAAATTCCATCCAAAAAACACTATTTATGATAGCAGAATACCATTTCAGAATAAAACCTTACTAACCAACCTACTGTATATAGAAAAAAATTAAAACATCACTTATGGAATTTGCATTAAAATTCACGAAAAAAATAAAAATAAAAAGTCAGTCTACCTATATAAAAAAAATAATACTTGCGAAAATCTTAGATCATTATCGTTATTTGAGAAGGATTGTATTTTCTCTCTTTTTTTTTTATAACTTTCCAAAATATTTTATACACTTTTATACACTTTTCCGAGGTATCCTATGTTATAATGCCTTACGATAATCGTGGATGAATTATCAACTAATATTGTGTAAGCACTGCATTTTGAGACCGCCTTTAATTTGAGTAAAATGAATAAATTATCTTGGTAGTTTAAATAGCGTGAACGCAAAGTGCCAGAATGGGGCTAGGAAGAAATAAATAAATTATAGGAAGTAATAAATAAATTATGAAGTTTATAAGCCACTCACCACTCCTCACTACGCTGCATCAACGAACATACTTCATCAGCCCATGCCCATTGTCGTAAAACTGCTCTTAATTTCTATTTACTTTTCTTTACTCTGCGTTATTTTCATTCTTAATACTTATTTTACACTGATATCTGTTTCCCATAAATAGTAGACAGGCAGAACGTGGTCGGTCCTCACTGAGACGTGAAGCCTGCAGCCGTCGTTTTTTGAACAAAGCGAGGAGTGGGAAATGACGACGATTTATCACTACTTACTGGTTTATTTAAGGTAAGAAAATAAACATGACGGGGAAAGAGAACATGAATTAAAAATGTTAACGCCATATCATGAAGGAAACCTTAAATTAAATAAATTTTAAATCGCAATTTACATTTTTTTTAGCACAACAGCAACCTTCTCCTATGGCCTCCGTAACGAGACATTTTAAAATTTTGTAGACCTACATTGTCCGACTCCATATCAGTAACGGCTATGGTGTTATAATGTTATAATGTTTCAGACCAACAAAGACCGTAGGATCCACTCATGGCTGGTCTACCTAACTGTGTTCGTAATCGTGTATTGTGTATGTCCTCCGTGGTGGCGGAGGGGACCTACAATTTTACGTGGGTTCCGAACCACAAGAACATAAGAAATTTATGTAAAAACTGCCGGTAAATTGGCAACGACCAATTTTTACGAAACTAAATAATTAACAATTTAACACTAATTAATTATCGATTTAAAACTAAAGATAGAATCTCTGGATCCAGAGGATCAAGTCATATTAGACTACTATCCACAATATCTACTATCCACAATATTTAGATATTTTGGTTCCCTTTTAAATAATTAGTAATAATTAATAATCATTGTAAATTTCATATTCGAATTCAACATATCAAAAAGGTAACTTATGATATTTACATCGAGAAAGAGAATAAAAGTATTTATCATCGAACAAACAAAACCATACAATACTGCACTATATATAAATATGAAGGCATAGTACCCATAATTATAAATAAAAAACTATCGTTCAAACTATTTTCAGGAATAACATCTATACAATTAAATACAAAAGACCAAAGTGAAAAACAAAAACTTTGCGCTATCAACTCAAGACAATAACGGACCACCATGACACCTCGTCCAGGAGCGCGGACAACACGAGTCTTCAAGACACCAGAAAAACGTTACTGGCAATCAAAAAATGACCCCTTTCTGGTCAGCAATCAATCTAAAACTTCAAATGCATGAGTAAACCCGACAAAAGTTTAAAAATAACATTCACCCTGAAATAATCATTAACTAAAAAAAAATTGGATCACCTGAAGATCAGGACTCCTATGTATTCTTGTTTTTTGCTTTACGGACCAAATATAATAATAAATTAAATTGAATGTCCGGTTAGGTCAACTGTACGCTCTTGACGATTGGTTATGTTAAGTCGTGATATTTTCGTTAGTTTTAACGAAGATATCATTTGGTAATTGAGGCTGGGGACCCTGATCTTCAGGTGATCCAAAAATTTAAATAGAAACACCGAAAATGAAATTAATACGTCAATTCCAACTTGCAACGATAAATTTCGCAGGAAGAAAACTCCATAATTTACAAGATACTTCTGAGAGACAACTCTCTTTCATCACGAGAACCAGTTGATTTGTAAACCATAGGAAACCCATGCAATTCATCTTTACATGGTGAACTAATTAAAAATTTTTCATTGTTATTATAAATATGAAAAGATACTATGAAAAAATTACAGTGCAACCATACGACATAATCGAAAATAAGAATAATTAATTACATTTTGAAGCGAATGTCCACTTTTTAAAGCGAACCTTTGCATAAATATTCGTAACTGAACCAAACTGCATTATATAATGGAATAATTTGTAATATTATCTATACCACCGCGCGAACGTTACAAAAATCAATTTCTCTATTTATGCCCTACTCACAATAAGTAAAATTCCATAAAAAACTACTTATGAAAGCAGAATACCATTTCAGAATAAAACCTGGTACTTGTAGGTTATCTCCCCCCCCCCCCCCCTCACCAATTTTGACAGAATATTTTCGTTAAAACTAACGAAAATATCACGACTTAACCTAACCAATTATCAAGGGCGTACAGTTGATCTATTAGTAAATAGTAAATACTATTCCAGAAGCAAACAATGTTATAATTAATAATAGATCAACTGTACGCCCTTGATAATTGGTTATGTTAAGTCGTGATATTTTCGTTAGTTTTAACGAAAATATTGTCAAAATTGGTGGGGGGTAGATAACCTACAAGTACCTAAAACCTTACTAACCAGCCTATATAGAAAAAAATATCACTTCTAAATAAACAAGGTAAAGTTCAATAAACGAATTGCTTAATTTAAACCAAGAATTTCACCAATTTATGATATTATATAGAGTTAGGCTGACCATATTTCCTTGAGACAAAAACGGGACATTGGGATGGCAAAAAAGGGACGGTGTTATGTAATATTCTGTATTCATGAAAAAGTAAGTACATAAACCGGGACAAAATTGACATTTTTATTAAAACGACGGGACGGCCAGGAAATATAAAACAAACGGTACTGTCCCGTTCAAAACGGTACGTATGGTTAGCCTATATAGAGTCATAGACCGATATAATATAGGTCTCAAGCAGAATATATATAGTAATAAATAACGAAAGGAAAACGTACTATCAATAGGTCTACTACCATAAAAAAGAGTAGTATAGATTAGCATTTAAAAAAAAATTCTCGGACCGTGACCAATGAAAAAAAGTTCCTTAATATCTACAAACCTTAATAAATAATAATAATAATAATAATAATAATAAAAAATGTAATTCGAACATCCTTGATTTTGTTGAGATATCTTGCCAGAACTCTTAATAGAAAGAAGCCCCAATTTAAAAAAACATACAGGGTGTACAAAAAGTCAGCATCTATTTTTGTGAAGCACTTGGAAATTATATGGAATTCAATCATAAAATGATAAAGTGGTAACATTTATTAAATAATTAAGAGTAGGATTCGACGTGACGCCCATCAGTATCCCTGCACAGCTCAAATCGTTCCGCAGCATTTCTAAACACATTCTCTAGCATTTGCGGGGTTATGTTATCTGCAGCAGTTCGTATACGTGTACGTAAGTTTTCAAGACTCGTAATCTTCGTCTGATAGACGTGCGATTTGATAAAGCCCATGCAAAGAAATCTAAAGGGGTTAAATCTGGTGATCTCGCTGGCCAAGGTCTGTTGCTTCCGCGTCCGATCCAGCGATTTGGAAAACGTCCATTTAGATAATCCTGAACAATTTTGGCATAGTGACAAGGAGCACCATCATGTTGATAGACGACAGTACTAACAATCTTATCCCCGTCGTCTATCAACATGATGGTGCTCCTTGTCACTATGCCAAAATTGTTCAGGATTATCTAAATGGACGTTTTCCAAATCGCTGGATCGGACGCGGAAGCAACAGACCTTGTGTCGCGAGATGACCAGATTTAACCCCTTTAGATTTCTTTGCATGGGGCTTTATCGAGTCGCACGTCTATCAGACGAAGATTACGAGTCTTGAAAACTTAGGTACTCTACACACATGAATACTCTTAAACTATATAACTTAAAAAATCTTTGTAACCAATATTGTTTGGCCAAACACCAAAAACTTCGTACATATATCTACCTCTGGCGAGGCTCTAACTCTGGCGAGGGCGCTTCGCAATTAGAACCCTGGCTACATGGTCTAAATATAGAAAACAAATTCTTTGAACAATGACGACACTCATAAACAGGATATAGAACACAACTCAGAGTTGTATGACGTCATCCACGCTTTATGAAATACACAGGATGTACAGATAGATTAGAAATGTATGACGTCATCCACGCTTTATGACGTCAATTGCTCTTCCCTTTAATATGCACACACAGCACAGTCAGTCCTAGGTAATACTATAGGACTGACTGTGCATACAGGGTAATCCAAAAAAAATTTTTGTATTTTTTTTTATTGTTTCATACCGTACAGCTTAACATAAAATACAATACGATTAACATATGTAGATGCATATTCATTTTTATTAGATCCTTCAGGGTATATTTACCAACATATATACGACCTAATGGTTTACCTAAATCATTTGTAGATATTTTAATTAAAGTATTAGGGAATTGGGCAGTTACGGCATCACCTAACTCACACACCTGTTTCAATCTACGATACAATCTAAACTCTTTAAAAGGTGAGAACCACTTGGTTCTTGGATGATTCATTACTTGCTCTGCACTATGAGAGGAGTCAAGATTAGGTTCAAACAAAACACAATGTGGAACAATTAAATATGGAGATGGGGATACCCCTACATTAGGTCCCTCAATTCTGTCCCTAGACCCCTTCTTACGACCTATTGAATCTTCAAAATTAATCACATATCCAGACATATTAAGTTCTGGAATACTATGAAATGATACACCTGTTACTTGATAATAATTAAATTTTAAAATGGTAGATTTAGACTCATTATTTAGAAGATCCAAACACAAAGTATAAAACCCATCACTATTAACACCAAAAGTATTTTTAGATAAATAAACAAATTTCATTGAAGCTGTAACTATCTTCTCCTTCGAACGCCATTTAGGTTTCCTTCGAGGAACGTACTTCCTTTTTCGAGGAACAAACTTCCTTCTTCGATACATCTTGACCAGTAAATAATACACGTCACTCCAATGCAATCCCAATGAAGAGAATGAAGTTTAAAAAATTTGTGGATCTATTTATAGATTCTGATTACGTCATGTTATGACACGAATCCTATCCCCTTAGAATCAACATGATGGTGCTCCTTGTCACTATGCCAAAATTGTTCAGGATTATCTAAATGGACGTTTTCCAAATCGCTGGATCGGACGCGGAAGCAACAGACCTTGTGTCGCGAGATGACCAGATTTAACCCCTTTAGATTTCTTTGCATGGGGCTTTATCGAATCGCTCGTCTATCAGACGAAGATTACGAGTCTTGAAAACTTACGTACACGTATACGAACTGCTGCAGATAACATAACCCCGCAAATGCTCCAGAATGTGTTTAGAAATGCTGCGGAACGATTTGAGCCGTGCAGGGATACTGATGGGCGTCACGTCGAATCCTACTCTTAATTATTTAATAAATGTTACCACTTTATCATTTTATGATTGAATTCCATATAATTTCCAAGTGCTTCACAAAAATAGATCCTGACTTTATGTACACCCTGTATACTCGTATATCCTTAACTTACTTTCGACCAAACAATAATCTTAAAACCAGTGTTAGTACTATACTGGAAAATGTAGTCATATACAGTATGTAATTTTAACACTTCGTTACTATATATATTACCAAAAGAGATAAAAATTAAAATTTTTAAGAAATCAATTATATTTAAATAATAACATACTCGGGCTTTATAAAATAAAAAGAAATAAGGAAAAATGAGAAAAAGTGAGTCACGAACGGGATCCCTAAAGTTTTAACCAGTCCATAAAATTTAAAAATTATAATAAAGCCTTCCTCCAAAACATAAAAAACAGAAACTGAATGTGTCTACCCTAAAAAAAAAGTCATTAATAAGTTGAAAGAAAACGTGGGGCAGAATCAGCGAACAAAGTCAGCTTTGGAACCATTTTGAATGTCGAACAAATTTCAAATTATTTAATTTGGAAATAAAAAATTATAAGAACGGGTCCCCCAAAAAAGAGATTATTTACCATTGCCACCAAAAATGTCGTGAAACTTCTGTAATTTCTATTTCCTCTTCTTTACTTTGCGCTATTTTTACTCTTCATATTTATTTTACACCAATTTCTAAATTCTACAAAACGGCAGACGGGGAGAACGTGGTCAGTTCTCGTCTTAGAGATTGGAGGCAACAGCCAACTTTTTTTTTTTTAACAAAGCGAGGGGATGGGAAATGACGACGCTTGTCACTCTTTACTGGTTTACTCGTATTTTAATTATGACAATAAAAATCACGAGGTAAAACGAGAGTGGACTCATAATGTTAACGTCACATCGTTAAAGAAACTTTAAATTAAATAAATTTTAAGTCACAATTTACTTTTTTAAATAATCTCACAGGCCTGCGAATGAGAACTTTGTAAGAGTTGTTTTCTTACTAATAACTGATTTTATATAAATCAACTACGCTGATTTCGAATATGGTGTCCGTTTGTTTCCATCACGTAAGGATTTTCTGCAAACTTGAAGGGAAAAAACAACATAAATAATATTATTTGTTTCAATTTACATTACGTACCTATCTCGCTTTGCTATACTAATTACAAATGCAAACAACTTTAAAAAAAAAGACTATTAACGTCAATTACATATTCATCTTTATTTTTCCTGAGTTTTCTTGTGAGATCTATGCCTTTTAGTGTCGAATGTACGCGCTGTTCCTTTTCTTTCATGTACTAATTCTGGAATATCCAGTTTCAACATCCAGCAGTAATCAGCCATCATGCTGATGTCCCACCTTCCCTGATATCTCTTCTCCATTTCTTTGATGTCTTGGTGAAACCGTTCTCCTTTTTCTTCGCTGAGTGCTCCGAGATTCTCAGGGAAGTAATCCAAGTGTGAATGTTAGAAATGTAATTTTAAACTCATATTACAACCCAACTCTTTGAACTTATTTAGCATGTTGTTCACAATGTTTAGGTAATTTCGGTCCTTGTTGTTCCCCAAAAATTTGCTGATAACATCCTTAAAAGCAATCCACGCTTCTTTTTCAAGACTGTTCATTGTTCTTTCAGGGTTCATCTAAAGTCAGTTTTCTAATCCGGGGATCAACGAAAATTCCTTCTTTCAATTTTGCTTCCCAAAGAGTTGGGAATTTACCACACAGATACCTCACACAATCTCTATCTTCGTCCAAGGCCATACCAAATTGCTTCATCAAGCCCAATTTTATGTGAAGCGGACGTAAAAGGACTTTCTTTGTGTCAACCAAACTTTCACGTTGAATGTTTTTAGAATCAGGTGTCAGGTTGACTCTGCGTGGCCATTCCTTTTTTGTCCAGTGCAGAGTTCTTGCTCTGCTATCCCATTCACGCAAAAAACATGGAAACTTCGTGTAACCTGGTTGTTGACCTAACAACATACAAATCACTTTTAAGTCTCCACAAAGTAGCTAATCGTGTTCTTTGTATTTAAACTTAGCTAGAAGAAGCTCAAGATTTTCGTACATTTCCTTCAAGTGAACCAAATGAGCCACAGGAACGGATGCATGCAAATTACCGTTGTTAAGGAGGACGCCATTTAGACTTCTTTTGGAGGAATCAATGAAAAGTCTCCACTCATTTGGGTCATAGACTGCAGCGCCTAGCTTAAGTATT
Organism: Bathynomus jamesi; assembly: GCA_023014485.1. Taxonomy (NCBI): domain Eukaryota; kingdom Metazoa; phylum Arthropoda; class Malacostraca; order Isopoda; family Cirolanidae; genus Bathynomus; species Bathynomus jamesi. The sequence goes on along the minus strand of JAJOZX010003517.1, from coordinate 414,104 downwards.
AATTCCGAAACATTGTTGCAATATACCAGTGAATTTTCTTGAGAAAAATATTGGATGAATTCTTTTTCTCGATTTCTGTACCAGTAAAATGACGTCCCAGGAGAAAGCAACTTCTTTGCACGAAGTCTGGATCCCCAAATCTCTGAAGAATCCTTCGGGAGACACAAATCGCTTACCAAATCATTAAGTTCATTTTGTGTAAACAATTGGGGTTCGCCAGATGTTTCGGTTTGAAAACAATCAATATCATCGTTTCCTTCGTCATCAGACACAGAATCAGAAGTTACATCAAGAGTATTTGTTTAGTAGGTACAGGTATACCAGGTCCATTGAGCAACAGGTCTTATAGCAGACTGAAAGTTTGGATAAAAAATTTCCTTTTTATTTTTAGTATTGTAGCCTTGCACGTTACATGAACAAAAATAGCAGTCATTGCTGTGATTTCTAGGCTCACGCCAGACCATTGGAATCCCAAAAGGTAAAGAATCCTTTTACCTTTACTCCATAGTCTAAGTTGTTCAACACAAACACTGCAAACTTTATGTGGAGCCCATGATTTGTCTTGATCCCCAAGTTTCATTCCAAAGTACGCATAGTATGCTTTCTTGACGAAGTCTGTAATATCTCGCCTTTGTTTTTTCACAGTAAATTTTCCACAAATATAGCAGAAAATGTGTGGGCTATTTACACACCCTCTGGTTGCCATAACGACTTTCAAAAGAGAAATATAGTTACCGCTCACTTTGAATAATAAAGAACTATAACCTCGCACCATTCGACAGGCTGACTCATCTCGTGGCTTGTCAATCACTTATATACTAGTGGTGCGTTTCTTGAATGTTCTAGAAGAGGCTATGACGTCACTTCTGATCTGGAAGCATTTATTGGCAGTAGTTTTTAATAAAAATTTAATTGAGTCAATTTTAATGAAAATTACTTACATATGTAATGTGAAATATGACATTTTGCGAAAAATCTGTACGTGATGGCGAAAAATGAATATTATTTTCGGAATCGGTTTGCAAAAATTACTATATAAGTGATAAAATATTTCGGACAACAAAACCATCGCAGGCCTGTGTATAATAGTAATTTTTAATAATCATTATAAATTTCATATTCAAATTAAACACACGCCTCATCACGCCAATATTCCGTCTTAAACCACCCACATCCGACGACTCCACAACATATTCTGGCATTATGCGGCTTATTATAACTTAGAAAAAAAGAAATACTGTATATTATTTACAATATAAAGTTTCAGGGATACTACTTCAACGTTGCCATTCCTTGAAAAATTTTACTTGACCTTGAAAAATCGACTCGACAGAACAATCAGAATGAACGTGTATTGCAGCCTTTTTTATTTCAAGTTAAAGTTCTTATTAAAATAATAACACAGTAGCAGATTAGCAGTATCTTAAAAATTTTTAGCCACCCAGAAAAAAATCTCATGCGTTTCTCGAAAATTTTGTTTTTCACTAGTAGCCACTCTTTACTACTTCGGTAAACAGTGTAGGATTGTTAGTACTTTATAAGAAAATTGCTGTATATTTAACTTAATTCGAAGAGAACTTTTTAGGTTATATAGAAGTAGTGATGTTCCCTTTTGCAAGAAATGTATGATAATTGGGAGCTCTGGTCTGGTCTGGTTCCTAACCACTGAGTAGGGGTCTCAGATTTAGAAGCTTCATGAGAACTCTCGGGAGTCAAAACCTCGGAAAAGACACATCCATTTTTATGGAAGCTATTGTATTTAGTTACAATAGAATTTTAGTTTTAAATGGTGTGTAATAGAATTTATAAAAAAAAAAAACCCGCATATGTACAATGTCGGGAAATTCTTAAACTAGGAGATGTTGGCCCTCTGGAGGTGCTTCTGAACCAATGCTTCCTCCCCTAAATAATTCTTCTGCGAAGAACGCAATATAAATAACGATATGATAATTCTCTCTTGAATAAAGGGAGGAAATTAATTTTTATGATGTACACTTTCGTGGGAATTCTTAAGTTGGTGTGTGGGTGTGTGCTGACCAGCTGGAGGTGCTTATGGATCAGTGCTCCCCACGTAAGTAATTCCAGTGCGAACGATAGCAATGAAAATGGTAAACAATTTAAAAGCAAGTCTCTTGGCACAATGGCTTCGGCAGGCAATGGAGAAATAATGTAACGATGATGACTTTTTGGATATAATAAATAAAAACCCTTAAAAAATGCATAGTATAGATTGGATTAAGTAGTTTAGTATTTATGTTATCCTTTATCCTTTATTTTCCGCTGTCTTCTAATGTGTAACTGGGTACATGAGATAAGTGTACGCATGGTGTGAATGAACTCTAAAGCTATTCACTTCATCATAATCTCTCATGTTTTCGTATAAATCTTCTTTCAAAGCTACTTTTGTCGACAGCAGCTGGCGGAGGAGGTGGAGAACCTTTTCTGTTCTATATTTTACCATTACTACTATTCCTGTATGAAAAATTTTATACGTCTAAGTGAAAGCATGATATAATTCTTAAGTATTCTTAATTTCCATTTACTTTTTCTATTTTTCTTTTTATTTTCTCGACTGCTTTCTTGGGTCAGCCTATAATGGATCTTAGGGTCTTTGTTAGCCTGTAACAAAGACGCCTGACAGCAACTCCTTTTCTGTACTCTCTTACTTTCTCTATACTCATTTTCACTCGAAAGGTGGATGTTGTGTATATGTACGCAGTGACCTAATTTGTTCTAGTATTCCCGAACTCGAATCTTCCGAATTCTATACCCTCTGGCTACGGTTTAAATGCCCATCTCAAACTAAATATATCTGTGCTGTTTACCTTTCTCCTAATTCTACTGACCATCCAAAATTCTTTGACTACCTCACTTCCAAAGTGGAATACATTCTATCCCACTCTCCCTTTGCTGAAATCCATTTTAAGATATTTCAATGTTCACAACCACATTTAGCTTTCCTCCCATTTCACTAACATCCCTGATGAACTAGCATACAAATTTTCTATCCTAAATGATATAGAGCAGATTATACAGCACCCTACTCGTACCCCGATCACCTTTGAGATAGGCCAAATAGCCTGAATTTATTTCTTACCTCTCATCCTTATTCTATAAAACTTTTTTCTCCGTTGGGCTCCTCCGACCACAATCTTATAACTGTTTCCTGTCCCATTGCTCCAATTCGGCCTTTGGATCCTTCCAAGAGGAGGCGCCTTTGGCACCCTGGCACAGCTGATTGGGAGGCGCTTCTCTGATTTCCTATGGAAATGCTTCCGTGGCCGGGGCCATTCCGAGTGTGCTGAGCGCATCACGAAGGGGATTCTTTCGGGCACGGAGGCGTACATTCTATATTCTATTCCTATCACTAATGCAAAAAAACCTTAGTTTAACTTTTACTTGTTCCAATGCTATCCGCAACAGAGAGGAGTCTTTCAGAAGGTACCGTCGCCATCCAACTCCTGAGTGTATCTCAATTTATATTTCTGGCCGGAATCATGCAAAATCTGTTCTTCGACTCGCCAAAAATTCCTTCATCCGACAAAAATGTGAAAACCTATTAAATTCTAATTCTTCCTTCCTCTTTTCCATTCTGACGGCTCAGTTGCCATCTCTTCTCCTGACAAAGCTAAACTCTTCGCTCAAACTTTCGTCTCCAACTCAACCGTGGACGATTCTGGTGATGTTCCTCCATCTCCTCCCCCCTCTGACTTTATTAGTCATCCTCCTTTTAGGATTTCGATGAAACTTATGCTATTGCGCTTGACATATCGAAAGTTTTTGATAGAGTCTGGCACAAATCTTTAATTTCGAAACTGCCCTCCTTCGGTTTCTATCCTTCTATCTGTGCCTTCATCTCCAATTTTTTTTCTGGCGGATCTATAGCTGCGGTTGTTGATGGCAACTGTTCTTCTCCTAAAGCAATCAACAATGGTGTTCCTCACGGTTCTGTCCTATCACCCATTCTTTTGTTTTTATTTATTAATGATCTTTTAATTCGCACTTCCTATCCTATTCACTCCTATGCCGATGATTCCACTCTTCACTTCTCCACCCGCTTCTCAAAGCGTCTTTCTGAACAGTTGCTCCATGATTCGCGAAGAAAGGCTATGGAGCACCTGACCTCTGATCTTTCTGCTATCTCTGATTGGGACAGAGAAAACCTTGTGGCTTTCAATGCCTCAAAAACTCAGTTCCTCCATCTGTCTACTCGTCACAATCTTCCACACGACTATCCCCTTACCTTCAACAACGCAACTCAATCCTTCCTCTTCTCTTAACATTCTTGGTGTTTCCTTTTCTCGTGATCTTTCCTGGAAAGATCACATATACTCTCTTTCTAAAACAACTTCTAAGAGGTTAGGTGTGCTGTATCGGCTTGGCAATTTCTTCACCCGCACTCAATTGCTGACTGTGTACAGGGATCTTGTCGGCTTCTGTATGGAGTATGCTTCTTACGTACCCACACAGCCGTACTTGACCTAGTGGAAGCAAGGGTGTTTTGTCTCATCATTTCCACGCCTCTTACTGATTGTCTTTAATCCCTCTCTCTTCGCCACAATGTTGCCACACTCTGTCTTTAATATCGCTATTATAAGGAGAGCACGCAGCACCAGACTTTCTACACTTTCTCAGTCCTTTTCTGCCCAGCTCTCTAACGCAAGAGTTAATCGGTATTTTCATTCTTTCATCTACTCAACGGATGAACTCTTGGACAATCTTCCTCAATCCATTTTCCCCCTGTCTTTGATCTCCAATCTTTCAAACGCAGTGTCTCGGCATCTCGGAAACCCTGGACCTTTATTTTGGCTCTCTTCTTCTTTTATGGGGGGGTGCACATTTGCTGACGTTCGCCCTTGGTCTCTACTTCCTGCATAAAAAAAACTTTGTAACTTACACCTTACTTGCATGGTGCACTCAGTAAACTTATATCCCTGTAATTTTTATATTTACTTTTGTAATATTTACTATTCTTTCAAGGTATCACAACAGCTTTCATACAAACCTTAGAAAGACTGTCTTTTTCACACACCACTCTACATTTTTCTGTCATCCACCTCGCAAGCAGTATCCCAACATATTCCAACATCTCTACATAAACATCATCCACACTTATAGCCCCACCAATTTTCAACTTCCTTATCGTTCTTTACACTTCTTCCTTTAAAACGCTCTCTCATCCGTGATCTTCACTTCTCATCTCCACCATTTCAGCAGCTGTAATCTCAGCCACTCTCTCCTCATTTGCCCCTAACAACTCCAAAAATATTCACGCCATCACACTCCTTTGATTATCTTTCACCCCTAAATCAAAACAAACTTTTTTTTTCCTACATTTCCTGACTTTCTTCCAGAAAAACATCCTGTTTTAAAAAAATACTTCATTCATCCTTCTTCCAGTATTTCTCTCTATTCTCTCCCTGCTACTTTCAACTGCCCTATTCACCCTTGTTTTCAGAACCTAGTATTTTTACTACCTTCCCTCCCATATTTCCGATCCTGCCCTTTCTTGGATTACTCTTACTCATACTTCTCGTTTCTCACCCACCAACCTATTTATATTATCACTCCACCATACTATTTCCTCTCCATCCCCACCAACTCTCTAACACACACCTCCGCCACTTGAGCCAGACCTTCATGAAAACTTTTCCATCTTTCTTCCAAACCACAACTTCTACATTTAACCCATTCAATTTACTCTCCACCTTTCCCTCATATTATCCCTGTATGGGTCTATAGCTCCTCTTCTCTCAGCATATATATATATATATATATATATATATATATATATATATATCATATCTGACCGGCAATCGGAAGATCCCGGGTTCGATTCCCTGGTGGTTACCTCATTTTTTTCATTTGTTTCGTTCTTTCGCTCTCATCTTGCGCGGCAAAGCGTCGTTCTTTACGTTAATTGTACTGCGTGTTTGCAGTTATAATGTATATATATATATATATATTAGTGATGTAGCGGATGTCATTTTTTTCACATCCGCGGATGCGGATGCGAATGAGGATGTTTGATTTCAACATCCGCGGATGCGGATGCGGATGCGGATGGCTACATTTTCGTTAGTTTTTAGGATATATTCGAGATTTGTTGTGTTTAACGTATATAATAAGTTATTATATAGAGAGAGCTGTAGCTATAATGTAGTATAATTGATTAATTGTACAATAATTGCTGTACTTTTTCTCTGAACATATAAAATAATATCAAGCATCTAACTAATATCTAGAAATCAATTAGTGAATTCGTCTGCAAATAAATTCGTTATATATTTTGTTGAGTTTCCGCCACAATTAGAAACCATAATTGTGTTACCAGGATGCGGGACGTGAACCCAACTCAAATGCACCCCACCGTCCTCTTCCCAACCTCCCCCATATAGAAGAGATCTTTAATTAGCTTGATAACTATTTATATTAAGTTTAAAGTTTTATTAGGCATATTTATAAATGAGTAATTAAAATAAAGTAAACTAGATGTTCATCGTTTAATGTTCAATAATTAATATAGGAGGTTATGCTTAAGGAACATTAATTTTTCTGCCTTTTCTGCTGCCATCTGTTTCTCTTTTCATCATATTAATCCAGCACTGCTAAATAATCTCTCGCTTGGTACGTTTGTTGGAGGACAGGCTAAATGTTTCCTTGCAAGTTTACTCAAGTATGGATAGATATTCTGCGTATTTTTCCACCACTAATAGGATTGTCACATGCAACCAGGCGTTTTTCTTGGTGATAGCTCTCGATCATTTTTACTACATCTTTTGACATCGCGTAGGTCTCGTCATTGTGCTGCTTGACTCAAGAAACTGAGAGACAGATTCTGTGATAGATTTGCTTGTTGAAGGTGTTGGTTCTGTCACTGAAACTTTTACTCTTTTGGTGGGTGGCGAAGCGACAGATTCAAGAGATTGAAACTCTTCAACTGCTTTGCCAAGTGATGATTTAACTCGTTCTAATGTACTAGGTGAAAATAACTTAGCTTTGTAACGTGGATCTAAATAGGTTGCAAGAGAGTAACTTCATACAAGAACAGCCTCTCGTCTTGTCGCTTGCATCACTTTTGCGCACAATGAACTAGTTCTATTAATATAGTAGAATTTGATAATTTCCGCTTATTAATGACGTTTTATCTCAACGGTCCACATCCGCACGACATCCAGCAGTCCAGGCGGATGGTGCGGATGCGGATGCGAGAAAATGTGCGGATGTTCCGCGGATGCGGATGCGGATGCGGATGTGACCTACATCACTAATATATATATATATATATATATGTGTGTGTGTGTGTGTCTAGTAATGCTTAGTTAAGAATATTAATTTCTGTTAATTATTAAAACGTTTAATATAAATTATTTACGAAAAATTGTGAAATTGTTTAAAATGGGAAGAGTGGCAGTCCTGAAAGGAGGCCGAGAGAGCAGACTACCCATAAGGGAGTCAGTCTTGAGGCAGGCGCGTTACGCGTAATGTTGACGAAATGTAACGTAAAGTTAATTAAGTGTGTGTCCCTCTTCGACCTAAATTATTATAATAAAATTTCATACTCGCATCCCCCTAATTAACTAAACTATTTTCGGAATCAATAAAAGCTTCACAAGTGTTAAAAAAGATTATTAAATAACCCCCCCTCCCCCTTTGTTTTGTAACGGTTTTCAGAGTCAGAACTCGGCGTGGCTACCGGAAACTTTATACGATACGGCGAAAATGAGTAAAGAGAGTGTAAAGATAAATGAAATAGTGAGTAGAGAAAGAAAGTGATAAATGAAATACAGAGCCGATAGAGAATAGATAGTAGAAGAAAGTAGAGTAAATAATGAAGAGAAAGTAAATAATAAGGGTATTCACTACATCTGGTGGCGAGCGGTGGTCTTATATCATATTTTGTGAGGCTTACCCACGTGACTTAGTATTTTGATTAAAATTCTTCAAACCCGGTATATTAGCCAATAGCGTTAATGAATATTTTATTTCGATTATTAAAATATCTAAATGCAAAGTTTACCCCGTTTGCAGGCAAATTTCGATTTTTCCTTAAAATTCATTGTAAATAAAATTTAAAAATGGCGCATCGCCTTCGCATCCTTAGCGTCCCTGACAAACTTCGCGCCTAAAAATTTAATTTGTTTTTTTCTTTCTTTTCGTGGGAGTTCGTTGGATTCTGAAATGTTCCCTTTGTTCCATTTTTCATCGTCCAGTCCGTTTTCGACTCAATATTGCGAGTCATTATTACGTTAAAGTTCGTTCATTCGGTTGGAGAGGATATAGTTTTGAAAATTATCGTGCTGCCTGAAGACTCAATTTTTCTTTTTTTCATCTCTTCCACTGTATGCCTGTTTCAGCTTACCTTTTTACTTTTTGTTTAAAACTTTTGGAATAGTAATTGTATATAATAACGATTAATATAGAAAAAAATTTGTACGTAAGTAAATTGTTAGTTTAAATAGTATGATACACATTTTATATGGTCTTTAAAATGTTTGAGCGAAAATTGTACCGCATTTCTAGCTATATATACATATATAGAAAAATTTCATGAACATGAAAAATTTTCTGGGTTTCATTAGCAGATTTTTGATTATATTTCGATTGCTGTATATAATAATAGGATTATTTTGTTTATATAGATTTACGGGCTTTTTGCTTCGCTCGCTTCGCGCTATATAGGTTAAGTTACAGTTAATTGACAGTCGAAAGGTAATCTTAAACATATTAAATTTGTCAGATTATAAGTCGCCGTATAGGATTGTGTAAATTTCAAAATAAGCAGAATTCGTTTAACTGAAATAGAGAAATTGTGTTGTGAAATTTTCTATAAGTTTTTTTGGATTTTTTTATACTCATTAATTATATACTCATTAATTATATACTTACTTATTAACTTATACGATATATTAGTTATATATATAATTATATATTTATATACTCATAAACTTTGGTAGGTAAGCTGATTATCTATTTTTTTTCTCTCTGTTCCTTTCGTTCATTTCACGACAATTCCGACATATTTGGTAAAATGGCTATTGTATTGTAGAAGGATTTCTTGTAGGCCTATCGTAAAATATTGTTCGGAGATTAACCGTTACTACGGTATGTCTATTGAGTAGTAAATTCTTAGTTATTTAACAAAATTTTAATTGGTTTAACATAAATAATCATAGGATTTTTTTTTAAGAAGCACAAATGTTATGCATAAAATTCTAAATTGTTCTTTCCGCGCATAACATTGAATTTATTAATTATAGTCTAAAAGTGCGCAGTAAATTTTATTTTTATTTTGGGAACCTATGTGAGTTAAGGTATACATATTTTACTAAATCTCGATATTATAATTTTTTTTGAATTACAGAAATTTGTGTAGGAAATTCTTTTCATATATTTTCTTTACGTTTTATAAATTCATTCAATAATCAATTTTATTTGTATAGGTAGGCCGATTTTTATTTTTCTTTCCAGTTCAATGACAATGGTAAAATTTTTAGATTGTATTCTAAAAAGGATGTTTTAATTTGATATTTTAATTTGGGTATTAGAAATGAAAAATGTCTTTTTTTTTAGTTCGAGCGTTTGCATGGAAAATATTACGAAATTATGTTAGGATATAATGCAAGTTCATTCGGTTAGGGATATTTGTATAGAGGTTCGCTTACAAACAAAGCGACCGCTCTTAATTATGCAATGTGTTGTTTTTGTTTACAGTGGATTGCGTGTATTTTTAGTGCATATGATCTATTCTTATTTAGTATAACTATGCAAATTTGTAGTTTCACTTGGAAACGATAAATTACTGAGATTTTTGTGATTTGCAAACCATACTGGGGTTTCTGTTGAAGGAGAGAGTTGTATCTCAGATGTAATTTGCTAATTGCGAGTTCAATTCGTATGAAATTTGACGTTTCAAGTTGGAATTACTGTATTAATGATTTTTGGTAGTAATATTTAAATTTTTTTTACTTTTTAATAACTGTTTAGAAAATTATTATTGTTTAAACCTTCAGTCGGAGTTAACTAATGCATTTGAAACATTGACTCAAGTGTACACTCGGAAATGGAGCCTTCTAGATAGCCAGTAACGTTTTTGTGGCGTCTTTGTGTGCTCCTCCTCAAAGCAAGAGGGTTCATGATTGTCAGAGAATGGATGACATGAAGTTTCTGGGGTTCATTTTTGTCTTTTGTATTTAGAGGTATTGAGGTGATTTCTGACGATAGTTTGAACAATAATTTCTTAAATTATACTAACAGTTACTATGTATGGGCGCTTTTATATTTATACTGTACAATTTTGTTTAGCGTTTTATGACTTTTTTTATCTTCTGTAACTGCCATAAGTGACCTTATTGGTAGCTAGATTTGATTAAATTTTTGCGAAATTTTGAGATGTGTAATTTTTTTTTCCGTGAATTTGGCCAGAGCAAATGTGTAGTTAGTATTTCGAAGTGAACTGTCGAGAAAATTCGATAAATTAAATATGAAATGATAAGCAGTACAGAAACGTTTCGAATAAACTTTTTTTTTCAAAATTTCAAAGGCTCGGTTTGGGGTCAACCAAGTTGAATCCGAGTTCCATCAAGTGAGTTTAGTCGACCGGATAGGTGATCGATCACCAATGAGAGAGAGAGAGAGAAACCCAGACTGCGCAGGGACTTGGCGCAGGATGGTTTCGGAAGAGAAGAGAGAGAAGAGAGGAACCGAATGCGCATGAGTTGGCGCAGGACAGTTTCGGAAGAGAGAGAGAAATTTACGTGTGCAGGGTCTTGGCACACGAAAGTTTCGATCGAAGATGGTCTACTGGTATTTTTCGGGCAGTAGCTGGTCACGCTGCTCGAATGCTTCGCTAAATATGTGTCGCAGCATGCGGTAGACAAGCCACGCGAGCTTGAACGGGTGCCTACGACTGTACTGTCCATACAGACATACAGTAGGTTCGTTGGGAAACGGCCTACGGCGGAGTCATCGTTTGATTGTTGCCAGTAGAAGAGTCTTTCAGCTGGACGTAGGAAGAGCAGCGTTCACCGACAAAAGTGGAGATGAGACAAGGCGAGTTTCTTCATCGACTTCTAGAATTGCAAATTCCGTCCAATTCCAGCGCGTGGTCCCGCTTTCAGATATCTCCCCCCCTGATCCTTTTAGAATTGGACGTCTCTTGTTTTTTTTTTTCGCCATTGGAGAGAGAGCGGAACCATTATAGCGTGCTGCCCTGTTGCATGTTGATTGATGCAATCCCTTGCATTCTAGCGAAGTGAGCAGGAGAGCTGCGATTGAAAATTGAAATCCGTTGTCAGCGTGCGGAGTGTCATCTAAACAACGTCCAGCAAATTAATGTACTGATTATTATGTAATGAAATTATAAGTGAAAGGGTGCGATTATTGCCCATAATTGTTGTGTTTTTCGTGAAGTAGTATGTGCGCTCTTGGTCAGTATTTTATGTAAACTTTTTCTTATATTTTTTCTATGTTGCCCTGATAGTAACTGTATAACTATACAAATAACTGTTTCAAATGTAAAGCGATCGTTGATGAGGAATCGCGGGAATAGATTGTGAACTTGAGATTTGTGTAGCCACTGTAAGAAAATTTTCCGTTATTTTTTTTGGCATGTACAGATTAGTTACAGGTTGTAATTTAATTATTAGAGTGAAATGTTATTTTATGCAAATGTGAAAATTATAAAGTTTTCGGTTTTTATAATATGATACAAATATGTGTGGAAATGGTCATTCTAATTGTTAAAGAAAAAAAAAAAAAAAATTTGAAAAATATATAAATTTGTTGAATAAATTTATTAACATTGTTAAACGATATTAATAAGTTTTACTAATGGAAAAACTTATTTTCAAGGGGGTGATGCGAGTGTAGTAATGCTTAGTTAAGAATATTAATTTCTGTTTAATTAATTATTAAAACGTTTAATATAAATTATTTACGAAAAATTGTGAAATTGTTTAAAATGGGAAGAGTGGCAGTCCTGAAAGGAGGCCGAGAGAGCAACTACCCATAAGGGAGTCAGTCTTGAGGCAGGCGCGTACGCGTAAGTTGACGAATGTAACGTAAAGTTAATTAAGTGTGTGTCCCTCTCCGACCTAAATTATTATAATAAAATTTCATACTCGCATCCCCTAATTAACTAAACTATTTTCGGAATCAATAAAAGTTCACAAGTGTTAAAAAAGTATTAAATACCCCCCCCCCCCCTTTGTTTTGTAACGGTTTCAGAGTCAGAACTCGGCGTGGCTACCGGAAACTTTATACGATACGGCGAAAATGAGTAAAGAGAGTGTAAAGATAAATGAAATAGTGAGTAGAGAAAGAAAGTGATAAATGAAATACAGAGCCGATAGAGAATAGATAGTAAAGAAGAAAGTAGAGTAAATAATGAAGAGAAAGTAAATAATAAGGGTATTCACTACATGTGTGTGTGTGTGTGTGTGTGTGTGTGTGTGTGTGTGTGTATGTGAGTGTGTGTGCCTGTAAAAGGCACGACTCTTTAAAGAGGAACCATATTAGGTATGGCAATAATAATAATAATAATAATAATAATTCCTTTATATGAATGTACATCACAGCCAGTTAAGCATTTTATTTCTTAAAAGTGGTAATATCCCACCTAGTCAGCATTCTCAGTGGTCTCTGCACGTGAAACCATTTTATCATTTCCCTCTCTCAAGATAAAATTTAAATTATGTACTGTACACATATTATAAAATGAAACTGGCATGATTAATTCAGTAGCTATACTCCTTGTTATATCGCTAGGAAGGATTCCAGTATCTAATTACTTATTGTATACCAACATCCAGGGACGTACACAGCATTTCTTAAAGGGGGGGCACACACACACACACAATATATATATATATATATATATATATATATATATGAAAATTATTTCACGAAGGTAACACGTGAAAAATATTTATGATGAATAAAACCACGAAGGAAAGGAAACACAAAATGGTGCTCAAGCGCTTTCGTCTAATGACATCCTCAGGAACACTGAAGTACATAAAAAGGTTAAGCCTATATATAGGTTACAGAAAGAAAAAAGAAAAATAAATAACATACATACACACACACACACATACATATATATATATATATACATACATATCTATATATACAAATACATACACACATACATACATACATATATATACAATAAACAGAGAAGTAAAAATAATAAAAAATTATAAAAAAATTAAAAATTAAAACCTTAAAAGATTATCAGTGAGGCGTACAGATTTTGTACATAATTTTTTATTATTTTTACTTCTCTGTTTATTGTATATATATGTATGTATGTATGTGTGTATGTATTTGTATATATAGATATGTATGTATATATATATATATATGTATGTGTGTGTGTGTGTATGTATGTTATTTATTTTTTCTTTTTTTCTTTCTGTAACCTATATATAGGCTTAACCTTTTTATGTACTTCAGTGTTCCTGAGGATGTCATTAGACGAAAGCGCTTGAGCACCATTTTGTGTTTCCTTTCCTTCGTGGTTTTATTCATCATATATATATATATATATATATATAAAACTCCAAATTGATGATGATTGATTTGGAATCAAAATTAATTGCATCTTGGAAGGCTTCAGTTGTATTTTATTTCAAATTTATGGGCAAAGAATTAAATTTGCACAAATTAATTGTACGTATAAAGACATATATAAACGTTCCTAAGCCATCCAAAATTGCTTTTGAGTTTTGAGTCAATAACATGTCCTGGTAACCATGAAATAACTGAAATTCCATATGACATTAAGATTTTTTTTCTGGTGAATGTTGCAAAGTTATCGATTTTTTAAAATTTATTTTCCAAATATCTTTAATGAGAGCACTAATAATTTTTACAATCGGGGGTTGTATGCCCCCTATGCGCCCCTTATGTACGCCACTGCTAACATCTCATTTATATTACAGTCACTGTATAAATTAAATTGTACACTTTATATAAGGTAGAGTTAATAACTTAGTTCCTGTAACACAATTAACGTACATTTATTAAATCTACCTTAGAACAAGTTCAATATATTAAATGCCATATCTTATTAGATATTGTAATTATTGGGTATATTGCATGGTATTATACAGAGTTGGGTAAATATCTATTTATTTATCAGGTTCTAACGTCACAAATCTAATGGCATTTTTAACCAGTCCTGAGCAGTTGAGCCGAAAAATCAAAAACTACGGTTGTGCGAAAAGTGAACCCATCCACTGCAATCGATTTGTACAGCTGTGGCTGAGGAATATGAAAGTCTGAAAAATGCGTCCTGCCAAAAGGCAAATCATTTTTGTGTGCATAATAATAAACCTTAAAAAGAGCAGGACAAGAATAAAAAACGACATTTGGCGTTAAAAACTCAAAGTTAAAAACAAAAAACACGAGTATGTGGGGACATATCGAGCTTCGACGTCAGATTAAAAGATCAGATAGGAATGCTAAGCGTAATTTAGAGATACTTATAGCTGCGGATAGTAAACATAACCCAAAATTTTTTTCGATTACGTGAATAATTGTAAGCCGATAAAAGATAATATAGGCCCTCTCGTGGACGCTAATGGCGCTTTGGCTTCCGACGCTCAGGCGATGGCGGGTATTTTTAATAACTTTTTTGCGACAGTTTTTACCGTAGAAAACGTCAATAATGTCCCCGATGTGAACGATATCGTTCCATTTAGCAGCGAGACTCTTTTGGATGAAATAACGGTTTACGAGGGTGAGATTGCGCATTATATCGATAGGTTAAAAGTTAGCACGGCTCCAGGCCCTGACGCGTTTTATCCTGGACATCTGAAAGATTTGAAAGACGTTATCGTAGACCCCTTAACGAAGATTTTTAATCAGTCACTGGATCTTGTTTAACTAATTTGTTAGAATTTTATAACGAAATAGTACGCGAATACGATAGGCATAGAGCGGCTGATGTTATTTATTTAGATTTTAAAAAAAGCGTTCGATACAGTTCCGCATAGAAGATTAATTGCGAAGGTTAAAGCGCACGGTATACGCGGTCAGGTAGCTAACTGGTTAGAGGAATGGCTTCGTGCTAGGAGACAGAGGGTCGTTGTTAATGGTAGTGAATCGGGGTGGTTGAATGTAGGTAGCGGTGTCCCACAGGGTTTAGTGTTAGGCCCATTGCTATTCGTAATTTACATTAACGACATAGATGTAGGATTGACTAGTAACGTGTCAATATTCACGGACGATACTAAAATAGGAGCTAAGGTTGTTAACAAGGACGATAGAAATAGGCTCCAAGACGATGTAAATAGGATTATAGAGTGGACGGATAGGTGGCAGATGCAATTTAACGTTGACAAATGTAAAGTTTTGCATATAGATTCTCGTAACAATAATTATAGGTACACGATGGATTTTAGAGAGTTAGAGAGCGTTGACAAGGAAGTAGATTTAGGCGTACGCGTATCTAAGGATTTAAAAGTTAGGAACCAGTGCCTGGAGTCTTGCGCAAAAGCTAATAGGATATTATATTGCCCCTTTACAAGTCCCTAGTCAGGGGGATGGGACGATTCATCGCCGCCATCTCAACGCCGCCAACTCAACGCCAGCCAAACTCATCGCCGATCCAACTCATCGCCGATCCAACTCATCGCCAGTATGGCTCATAAAACAACGCAAATAATAGTAAAAAAAATAAAATGATTAGGAAAGGAAAAGATGATTAATCATTATATTATTTATTATTTATTAAATTATTTATTATTTTTATATTGTTTGGCAAATTATTTATTTATTAAATTATTTATTTATTATTTATTATTGTTGGCAAATTTTTCTCTGCCTCGCTGGCTGGAAATATGCTCCATCTTGAAGGGTTTCTGAAGTTTAACAGTAGAAGCTAAGCTTAACAGAAATATAAGATACTAACGTCTTTTTCAAGCTTAAGGAAAGTTGCCAGCTTTCTCTAGAAGAAAAACATATTAATAAAGTAAAGTTGGTTGGTTTTCCTAGTTATTAATTAATAATATAGAAAATTTAAAATATAGAATCTTATATTATCAAAATATTCAAAATATAAAATATTTATAATTTCCATTGTGTATATTGTGTATACATCTATATTTTTCTGGTGATGAGTTGACTGACGATGAGTTGGATCGGCGATGAGTTGGATCGGCGATGAGTTGGATCGGCGATGAGTTGCCTGGCGATGAGTCGGCGGCGATGAGTCGGCGGCGATGAGATGGCGGCGATGAAAAGGTACCGACCCGTAGCCAGGCCTCATTTAGAATATGCCGTTCAGTTTTGGTGCCCGTATTTGCGTGAGGATATTGATAGTTTTGAAAGGGTTCAGCGTCGCGCCACGAAACTAATTCCGTCATTGCGCAACAAGCCTTATGAAAATAGGAGTAAAGAGTTAGACTTGCATTCATTCGAAACTAGGAGATTAAGGGGGAGGCTTATTGAAGTTTTCAAACTCGTTAATAAAATCGATAACGTAAATTTTGATAAACTGTTCACTTTCGATAATAGCAATACTCGTAATAACGGATTTAAGTTGCGTGGCAGACGTTTCATTACTAATATCACTAAAAACTTCTTTACGTTTAAAGTAATTGATAAATGAAATAATCTTCCCGCGTCAGTCGTGAACTCTACCAGCGTTAATGTGTTTAAAAACCGTTTAGATAGGCATTTTAAAAATGTTAACGTTGTTTAATATAATAATAAAACAAATAGTAACAGGAGCTCTTGGGGTGGTGATCGGGAATGAGTCTGTTGACGATTAACGCCAGCTTGTGACATGCCAACGTGTGATATGCCAGCAAAAAAAAAAAAATTAGACTAACACGAACTTAGATGTAGCTCGTAGCTTAAACTAACCCACTTTTTGCTATTCTTTTTTTTCTCTCTCCTTATTTGCATGTCTGTAACTCTCTTCATTGCATGTCTGTAGTTTGCATGGTATGATAGTGTTTGAGTTAAGAATTTGTTGCATGGTTTGTAATGTTCTTATTTTACTTCTTTTCATCTTCCACCCCTTTCCGGCAGAGTGGGCTGCATCCTCTACCTCCCTATGGAGTGGAGGACCGGTCTGCAACAGCTGGAAGTATTCTCTTCGACTATTTTTCCGACTTGTCGGCAGTGGCCGGCGGATGATGATGGTGTCCTTCTTTCTCTTTTTCTGAATGAATTTTAACCCACGAGTGATAGGTTTTGATACTTACTTAACCCCATATTCTCTTCTTTTAACCCCTTACTTTCTTCTTTCTCTAGGGCTAACCTTAGAGTGGATCGTAGGGTCTTTGTTAGCCTTAGCTTCTGTAGATCTGTAGAAATACTTTTAGGGAACTAATTCTTTGAAAATAATTTAATTGAAGAAGATGACATCGATTGGAAGAAATGTCAATTAAATACCATTTCAGTTTTTTCATTAACCGAATGTAATTACATGTATATATATTTTTTGTCAATCAGGAAAATCATACTAACAGCAACTTAAGTTTTAAGATTAGATACATTACAAATAAATTTACCTTACCTAGGTGAGATTCAAACCAATACTGCTGTAGATTCGAATTTTGCGAGCGACACATTACCCACTCGGCCATGAGATGTTAAGATATACTGAGATAATTTTGTATATATACTCTTTCGCATTGATTTCAGTATATTTTAATATGTATAATATGTATAATATATATATATATATATATATATATATATATATATATATATACAAACTCAGAATGGTCCCCTGAGAAACTTATATGTTAAACACAAACCGTGCATGGAACAAGGAACTCTTCTGGGAAATTACATCTACTATAGTTCGAATAAGTAATGATAAATGACAAATACTATAGTTTTTCTTTTTCATGATAGAAAGCCCAGTGCCCACGTTGGGCTTTCCATCTCCTGCCCTCGTAGCTAGCCACGCATGGCTAGTCAGGGACTTTGCACAGGAATCTGCCCAGCTGATTCTTGAAGTTATTCAAGTCTATGTGCTGGAGATTCCTCACTTCTTTTGGTAGGGCATTGAAAAGCTTTGGGCCTCGTATTCTGAGGGTATCTGCCTCTTCTCGCATTCCAATTTGTTTCCATTTAATTTCTAAGTTTAGGGACAAAGCCCTCAAATATTTTTCATATGTATATTATTGTGTACCGCTCACGCCTTCTTTCGAGAGAGTAGAGTTTCAGGGATTGTAGTCGAGACCAGTAGTCTTCACCTTCCGTTTCTTCTATCTTAGCCGTAAAAGTGCTTTGTATAGCTTCAATGTTTGCAATGTCTCGTCTTCTGTATGGGTTTGTGAGTCCTATATGGTAGGACTTGACTCTTCCATAATTTAAGGATGATGTTTGCTTTTCTGCTGCGGAAGCTCCTCCAGATGATTCCCATTATTTTTCTAGCCGTTGTAGTTTTGATGTTAGAGTGCTCTCTGAATTCTGCATCCGACGACATTATTACTCCAAGATCCCTGACTTGTGGATTTGGTATTATCTGTTTGGCTTGCAGTTTTGTACCCTTTATTCTGTAGCTCCTTGTTATTACCATCTTAGAAGTTGGAACTTTTCTTCGTTGAACTTCATATTGTTGTCTTCTGCCCACTGGAAAAATGTCTCAATGTCGATTTGTAATTTTTCTATGTCACCTTTGTTCAATATTTCTTTGCATAACTTTGTGTCATCTGCGAAACATGATACAATACTGTCATTCATATCTGCATCAATATCTGCACTCATTGTTGTGAACAGCAAGGGAGCTAGTACTGTCTCTTGTGGGACAGAGCTCTCTACTTCCGAGACTTCCGATTTGACTCCATTTACCACCACTCTTTGTGTTCTTTGAGTCAAGAAATTAAATATCCATCTTCCCAGCTTTCAAGTAATTCCTGTATTCTTAAGTTTATGTGCTATAATTCCATGGTCACATTTATCGAAGGCTTTAGCAAGTATATATTACATCTATGTTTTGTTCTCGACACAGTGTTTCCAATATTTCCTCCTGGTGGTCTAATAGCTGGGATAGACATGATCTTCCAGCCCTGAAATCATGTTGATTTGAGTTGTATAAGTTCTTTCCTTGTAGGTAGTAGGTAGTTTTGCCTCTAAGTATACGTTCAAAGCACTTTATAAGGTGGGAGGTAAGAGCTACCGACCGATAATTCTTGGGAATTGCTCTGTTACCACCGTTAAATAAGGGGGCAATGTTCGCGTTCTTTAATGGAAGTGGAATTTGTCCTGTTTCGAGTGATTTCCTCCATAGTAAGTATAGCGGTTTGGCAATACTCTCTTTACATTTCTTCAGAAACGTGACACTCCATGTGTCTGGCCCTGGTGCCGAATTGTCTCCCATCTGTGATGAGCCTTAATTACATCGCCTTCTGAGAACTCTAGGTCCATTAATAGGTTTGTGCCAGAATTTTTCCTTGGCTGATTTGTATCAATGACGAAAAATTCGTCTGCGTTTTCTACTTTCATCTCAGAATTAGTGGTGCTAAACACAGAGTTAAATTGTTTCTTAAGCAGTTCGCTCATTTTTGGGGGGTCATTTGTGTGTTTGGCCTCCCCGTCTATCAACGGATCAATACTCTCTTTTCAATGTATTTTCCTTTTCGCAACCGTGTAGAAGTATTTTGGGTTATTTTTTGTTTTCTTCTTCCTTGTTTTCCTCCTCGTTTGTCTTGTGTATGAATGTTTGCTTTAAGTCCATTTCTATTTCGCCTTGTTTCCAGTCTAGTTCGAGTTTCCTTACATCAGTTCTGCATCTGTGGAGATGTTTTACGATTTGTTTCCGTTGTCTAAATAGTGTTTTGATCTTTCTCTCGAGCTTGCTACGTTTTCTTTTTTGTCTCTCTGGAATAGCTTCAGTAATATAGGTTTGGTTTCATTCTCCATTATACCTAGTATTTGTTCTGGAGTCTTCTCGTGAAGTAGCAATTCCCAATTTACTTCCATTAAATCTTTATTTACACTTTCCCAATCTACTTTCTTTGAATTTATGTTTAAACCTTCAAATATTCCTTCTGACTCTCTGGGATGCGTTTTCAGACCTCTGGGTGCTAACTTCAATTGTATATCGATTAGGTTATGGTCGGAGAAATTTGTGTGCGTTACCTTTTTATTTATTAGTATCTCATTGTTATTTCTCAAAATTAAATCCAAAACGTTTCTTTTCTAGTGGCTTCACAGATTTCCTGAGTAAGCGCATAATGTTCCATCATATCTAATAGCATTATTGCTTGGGTTCTATCATCTTTTGTAATGTTGCCATGAAACTTCTCCACATATATGACTTCGTAATTTTTCTTCCATGTTACGAATGGAAAATTAAAATCTCGGCAAATTAGAATATTTGTTGTTGGAGCTTCAAATAATTTTAACATGTTTTCTATGTCATTAGTGGCAAATTGGAATTAACTTTTTGTGGTGTTTGGTGGTTTGTAAACGTCCATAATGGTTAGGTTCAGTTCTTTTCCTTCTAAAATAATAATTTCGACTGTGCTGTTTGATTTATTTACCTTCACCTCACATGTGTATGTGTGTTTCATGTAGATACAACACCCTGCCCCTCATCTAGCAACTGTGTCTCGTCTTTATACATTGTAGTCCAGTATTCTCGATGCAATTTTCACAGCCTTAAAATTTGCATTTATGTAAGTGTGTTTCCGTTAGGCATATGATATCTATGTTGGTTTCCAGAGTTAAATTTTGAAAGTATTATGATTTGCGGTCTGCATGGTCAGTATAGAGGCCTTGTATATTTATATATAATACATTTACCGGGTTTCTAATCTTCGTGTTCGATTTTCCCAAATAATGGTCGTTCCCTGGTCGATGTCGGTTCCTGTTTGGTGTTATTCGTTGGGCCGCTGCATTTGGAAGTATTGGGGTTGAGGCCCTTGATACCACTGTGGTTGTTGTATTATTGGTGGGTGGTGTTGAATAGAAGGGTGATGTATGTAATGTTGTGGTGCATATATTTGCGGAGTTCTGTCATTTCTTGTTAGAAGGGCAAGCTGTGCTTTTATTAGTCTCATTTCCTCTAAAAAATATGTTTCATTACTCTTGTTATTACTTATATTTCGGATATGATCTGTTCTTTCCCGTTCTCTTCTTTGCGTATCTTTTATCTGAAAATATGGGCACTCTAGGTTCAGACATTTTTTCTCTGTAATTGACTGTCTGCATATACGAGGGTGGAAAAAGTTGCAGTTTGGTCCGTACCTGCACCTTCCATTCCTCATCATAGAGAAGCATTTTTGGGAGTGATTGTACCTGCAGTTTGAGCCATATTTGCACGAACCTGTTTTATAATATTCGCATTTGGCCAGTCGTTTAAATTCCCTTCCAATCTTATGTGATTCAATTTCCTTCTTCTGCTCCACCACCACTTCTTCCCTACTCAGTGTTTTTTTTGTCTTCGGCGTGTATCTGGTATCTCTCTCTTTTGCAGAGGGTATTTCTCATCTGAGGCTGCTTTCGCACCTCCCTGTTGTGTGTTTTCCTTTATCTCGTTTTCGGTTGTCTGCGTTTTCTGTTGTTCCATGGTTTTCTGTCGGTAAAACTGCTGCACTTGGTTCTTCTATTTCAACATTTGTATTCCCTTTGTACTAATATCCTATTGTTTTCCATGCACTTGACGCACAGGAAACTATAAAGGCCTATGATTTTGTTAGTTATTCTATTTATCACTTTCCTGTCTTTTCTATCTAAGTCCATGCATTCATAGTGATTAAAGGTATTGCACAGAATATATATATATATATATATATATATATATATATATATATATATATATATATAATATAATATAATAATATATATATATATATACACATGCATATACCTAGTATGTTTCATGGACTGCTCTCGATTTTCCTACGAAATTGCAAACAAGGGCAGTCGATGACCCTGATTTTGTTTCTGCAATCGGTTTTCTTGAGAAATGATAAAGAAAAATATTATTGGATATTGAATAAATTTATTTACTGAAACGACGCAATACACTCCAACATCTTTTTGAATAAGTCCGAGTTGGTGTGGCGCTTACGCAAAAAACAATAGTATAAGAAACTCGATTAGGTCAGGTTAGGTTAGGTTAGGTTAGGTCAGGTTTCTCAAGAAAACCGATTGCAGAAGCAAAATCAGGGTCATCGACTGCCTTTGTTTGCAATTTCGTAGGAAATTCGAGAGCAGTCCATGAAACATACTAGGTCCATATTTTTTTTTTAATTTTGAATTTTTAACGCTACGTGTTTACATTTTTTTTTTGTTCCTCCTCTTTTTAAGGTTTACTATTATGCACACAAAAAGATCTGCCTTTTTGCTAGACGCATTTTTCAGACTAGTCCATGAGTTTTGTAAGCAACACCTTTTTGTTTTAAACACAAATTTTGTACAAAATTACCGCTCATTCTACTTTCTGACCAGATGTTTTAAGCCAGTGAGAACCACTTGCATTTTGATTACAGCTTCACAAATTTGGTCTCACTCTCTTCGGATGTGGAGTTCAAAATTGGTTGTGGTATTTTTGTAAATTTATAGACACACTTATTTTTTCTCGATTTCACAATAGTATAAAATTTTGTACACGTGTGGTCTGACTAGATTCGCAAAATTATTTATTAATTACTTTTTACCACAAACAACACAAATTGTAAAATAGCTCTGTTGGGCGAAGCGTAGAACTCTAGATGAATAAACTCCGCCCAGCGTCACGCGGACAAACGCCTTACTCCTCGAAAGCATAAGGTCACGAAACGAAAAATTACCAAATTTTTTCGTAATGAACGAATTTGTTCAATGTGTACATCAAATTATTCAGGACGACCGTCCTCTATCTTTTGGCGTAAAGTGCGTGTGTTGTAGTTTCTTCTGAAAAAATTATAGCCTTTCGAAGAGTCGTCCGTGAAGTGAAAGTTGGGGTTAAAAAATATTTGTCGTGGACGATACATATAACATATAACAAACCTTTTTCATATCTGGCAACACTATCCAACCATTCGAAAATAGATTATGTATGTGTATTAATAGCACACAGAAACCTTAGTGCGGTCAGTTGTGAAAAGAAGGCCGCGCAAAAGTAAGTAAACCATTTATGTATCGTCATAAATTTGTCGAACGAAGGTGCTTCGCTTGCATATTTCATTTCGTATAAGGTAGCATTCCTAGTATGAGCTTAGTGATATTATTTTAATGTGGTTGATCACCTTTGTAATTAGTTTCCTTTGTATTTCAAGCACCATTTCGGTGCAGATAGCGTGAAGAGCATCGAGTATCATGCCATTGAAGGAGCTCTTGAATGACCTACGGAGGGCCATTATCAGTGCCCGTACATCTGGGGAGGGATACAAGAAGATATCGGCGAAATATGGAGTCCATATTTTAATTGTTCGTCAAATTATTTACAAATGGAGGGACAAAGACTACAACAACCTTCCCCAGGAGTGGCCGACCACCGAAGATCTCTCAGAATGATTAGAAGACTCGTTCATGAAGTCAGCGGTAATCCAAGAGTGACATTTAAAGACCTTCAAGGATCTTTAGCAAGTGACAACATACACGTTCCTCGTTCCACAATATGAAAAAACCTGAACCAATCAAGACTTCATGGGCGGGTTGCACGACGAAAGCCACTGTTGTCAAAGAAACAAATTCGATAACCGAAACTTCGCTAGGGCCCACCTGGACAACACCTTACCACCTGAGGAGGTACTTTCGGATTTTTGCCTATATCTTCCGCAAGTCTAGATTAAGTACAGATCCGATGCGCTGGTTTAATCCCACTCATCTATCGAGATAAAATAGCCATCTATCCTACTGGTAATGCTTTGGAAAAGAAGGAATTTATTATGCTCTAATTTAATTTAAATACCTAAAGAAAAACGTCCCACCCTGATAAAGGGTTAGCATAAAAGAATAAAACGTCTTTAGACCAATTCAACATCTTTACACCATTCATTGTCGTCTCCTTTAACTTGTTCCCTTTAACCGGAATATTAAACTCTTGATTGTTTACAAACTAATTGGACTTTCAAAGACGTCGAAACGCGATACCCACACTTTTCCCAATGTAGCTAGGCACGTGAGGATAACGTACCACCTCGACAACTAAATTTGGATAATCTCTAGGAGCGCTCCATTTTTCAATATTAAACATACACTCATAAAACATATACCATTCGAAAGCTCACATTTTTCTGAGTCTAAAAATGTAGTAATCCAAAAGTATCAATAGCGAATAAAAAGTAACGATTTAATTAATAGTTTGACGCGTGACGTCATTAACTACATTAAAAGATTGGCTAAGTTATAAATCTTCAGTGTGTGTTGTAAGATGGTATTTTTGGTAATTGTTACGCTAACCTAACCTAACATGAATATGTTATTACATTATCATTTGTATAATTTAGGTCTCGGTGGTACCCCCCCATAAAGATCACGCATCACAAATTGATCGGTATAGGGTTTTATATTTAAACCTAGTTACTTTTTATTTGCTATTGATACTTTTGGATTACTACATTTTTAGACTCAGAAAAATGTGAGCTTTCAAATGGTATATGTTTTATGAGTGTATGTTTAATATTGAAAAATGGAGCGCTCCTAGAGATTTACTCTAAATTTACCCAAATATTTTCTCAAATTATCTACTTTAAATTTTAATAATTTCTACAAAATATAATTTCAAGTATTAACGAGCCCCATCCGCTTAATATAATTACCATCGAAGTCTTTTGCTTTAAACTATCAGTTATGTTCTGTATAGCTCAACTTTAGTATATTGTATGCTTAAGTTAGTAACTATAACAATTCTTTAATTTGTATCAAACATTTTTATATTCTCCAACTATAAACTTTTGACATCAATTTAATTCTATCTTCAGTTTTCTATCAACGTTGTTAATCTTTTATCTAAACGGCCTTCCTTCTGCGAAGTCTTCCGGCTAACTGACACTCATCATTAAAAGATGGTGGACCGAAGGACGAGGGAATTATTCCTCACGGATTTGTCTGCTACGAATTCTTTCAAGAAAGTTAGCATTTCATAGACTTTTCTGTACTCCAAGCGTTCTCTGTCACTATTCAAACTCGATTTGAATTGGAGACATTTTCTTTGTTTGTTTTATTCATTTTATCTTTGTTTATGTTTTGCTATTTTTATTTTATTGTTTATGTTTGATATGCTTTTTATTATTTTCCATAGGACGGATGAGACAGATAAAGTATGTAATTATTCGTAGCAAACTTCCAAGATTTTCAGCAGTAATTTAAAGGTTGAACTGAGCAAGAGTTCCAGTTAAGAGCTGAAAAGTGTTAAGTGAAATGTCTCATTTTTTTATGTATGTATTTACACAGTATGGGAAGTAAAATTGAAAAAAGAATATTTGGTGTTTTATAACACACTCGCTTGTGCATAAAGAAAGATTTAGAAATTTATCCGAGGAAGTGATCCTCGTTTGCAAACCATAATGTGCAATGTGCAGAGCCACCCAGTAATTGTCAGCAGACTCCGCAAGTCCGTTATTGACATTAGCAGCATACCATTCATTGCTGTCTTCCATAAGAGAATTTTACACACACACACACACACACACACACACATATATATATATATATATATATATATATATATATATATATATATATATATAAAGGGTGATCCAGAGAAATGGGCCCCAAAAGAAACCCCTGTAACTCTTAAAGTATAAGTCCTTTTATAAAATCATACGCATCATTCGAAAGAGGATAGTTACAAGTTTGTACAGGATTGTATAGGTTTTGACAATACAAGACAAGATAAGATACAAAACAAAATAAAAGTGTTAGTTAAAACTAACCCTTCAAGATGACTGCATGGACTGTGGAAAAGCTGCGTTTCATAACTGAGCAATATTATGAGCATGGAAGAAGTGTAGTTTCAGCTCAAAGATCTTTCAAGACAAATTTTCAGATGTCAAAATCACCTTCTAAGAGCTGAAACTACACTTCTTCCATGCTCATAATATTGCTCAGTTATGAAACGCAGCTGTTCCACAGTCCATGCAGTCATCTTGAAGGGTTAGTTTTAACTAACACTTTTATTTTGTTTTGTATCTTATCTTGTCTTGTATTGTCAAAACCTATACAATCCTGTACAAACTTGTAACTATCCTCTTTCGAATGATGCGTATGATTTTATAAAAGGACTTATACTTTAAGAGTTACAGGGGTTTCTTTTGGGGCCCATTTCTCTGGATCACCCTTTATATACTAGATTACTTTTCCTTACTTACCCTCAATTGAATTAGCTCCCCTGTCCTTGGATCAATGCTGAAGAAAGCATCTCTTGAGGAATATCCATCGATACCCTCACCTGCTGCAGTATAGAGAAGCCCTTGTCTGTCTACCCAGTCCTGATCTGTTGCCTCCGCCTGTAACAAAAAGGTACACCTTTTGAAAACGAACGATATTCTTTATTAACTCTTATAAATGACATTAACAGTTAAATCCTCTTAAAAGATTCACTTTTCCTTACATTAACTTGGGACAGATTTAGATATGAATGAGACACTTTTGTGAATACGATAATCGTTTCTTTTTATAAATAATTATAATTAATGGAATTAATAACAAATGGAATTTTTACAAATTCAGGATAAAAACTGTCCAAAATCATTCCTGTGATTTTTGGACTGACAGCAACGTCAGAATAAAATATGATGCTCTAAAATAGAGCAAGCAGAGCAGTTTAACGGAACGTTGTGAAAACGTAGCTCCTCAGAATTATTTAGGAACATCTCTACTAGTATGTTACGGATGTAAAATAATTCACATCATCGGATGCGGAAACGATTCCGGATATTCAACATTTATATCCACGGATGCGGATGTAGATGCGGGTGTGAAAACATTGCGAATGTGAATATTTGCAACATCCGTAATCTTTACATCATATATCGTTTTAAGATGTACTGCGACATTTAAATATTTCTCTGCATGTTGTCCTTGGGCATGGGTTTTAAAATGACACCTGAATATTTTCCATATATATATAATATATATATATATATATATATATATATATATATATATATATATGGGATAAAACTCAGAATGGTCCCCTGAGATATTTTACGTCGGGCAAACATCATGAAAAAGAAAAAACTATAGTGTTTGTCATTTACCATTACTTATTTGGACTATGGTAGATTTAATTTTCCCAGAAGAGTTCCTTGTTCCATGCACAGTCTGTGTGTATCATAAAATATCTCAGGGGACCATTCTGAGTTCTATCCCATCATGAAACGGACATGTTATGCGCCTTGAAAAGTGGACGCTCAATTTTGTCAGTTGAGGTTTAAGTTTTGGTGTTTGGCTAAAAATACAATAGTTACCCCTTTTTCTTTGATAAATTCAATCCGATGTGAATGTAACGAGTTTTTTGCTTATAATGAGGGTCTAAATATAGTTGGGCTAGGATGCTTTAAACCGTAGATCCTGTCCCAAAGCTGGATCCTATCTGCTTCGCAGATAGCTGGTAAGGGAAGCTATATTTTGGTCCCTCTTTGCGAGTGACCCGTTGCCCACTCGGACTAACATCATGAAAAAGAAAAACTATAGTGTTTTTTTTTAGTTGGAATTTGAATTTGATTTGACTCTGCCATGGGGAATGACATCTGGAATCCCATGTCGGTCCCAAGCCCGGATAAAAGAGGAGGGTTGCCACGACAAGCCTAGCAAGCCGGTGGTGTAAAAACCTTATCGCTCGAGAAACTCAAGAACCAGCCTCGGAACCAGGATTGATAAACAGATCACGGACAAGGAAACGAAACTGGACAGGAAAAATGGACACACTCATGATTAGATGCGGAACGATTAACATAGCAACTTATAGAGAGAAAGAAGATGAAATTCTGGACATTATGAGAGAACGGAAAATCGACATCTTGGGAATGGCAGAAACATGGCATATGGGTGGAGAACTGGGAAGGTACTTGGGGGATGGATATGTGCTCATGTACAGAGGAGTGGAGGAGGGTCGGAGGAGGATGCACGGAGTGGGACTGATTACTAGACCGAGATTGTCCCCAAACATACAGACTGTAGAATTAATAAGCGAAAGACTAATGAAATGTAAGTTGAGAATTAGAAATAAAACATATATTCTCTACCAGGTTTACGCGCCACAACAGGGGCATAGTGAAGAGGAGAAGACCAACTTCATGGAGCTATTAGATGACAATTATGAAGTGGGAGGAGAGGAGGTGGGACTGCTTATGGAAGGTTTCAATGGTAGAGTGGGAATGGAGAGGGAGGGAGTGGAGCAGGTAATTGGACCTTTCGGAGAACAGAACCGAAATGCAGAAGGAGAGAAACTAATAGTTTTCTGCGTAAGGAACGAACTAAAGATCATGAATGGATTTTTCAAACACCAGGAGACTCATAAGTTTACGAGATACAGGTGGAACCAAGTGACAGGAAACTTTGACCAAAACTCCATCATAGATTACTTTATATGCTCCGATAAGAGAATTGTTGTAAACGTCAAGGTGATACCTAGAGTTACGTTAGACTCTGACCACAGATTACTGGTGGCAGATTTGAAAATGCAGAAAATAGTAGCAACAAAAGAGGAGAAGAGGAAGGTAATTAAGACAAAGAAACTGCAGGATGAGAACATTAGAGTCAGATTCAGAGGAACTTGAAAGAAATATAGCTGAGATGGAGGAAAACAATGAATGAGAAACCGTGAGAGATTGTGCTAAGAGGGTTACGGAGGAGATTTTGAGAACTGAGTGGGCGGGGGAGGAAGAAGAAGACATACACCATGGTGGACAGATAGAGTGAGAGGCGCAGTAAAACAGAAAACTATAAAACATAGGAAGTGGTTGAGGCAACGTACACAGGAATCAAGACGAGAATATGTGCAAGCAAGAAATGAAGCTGAGAGGGAGAAGAAAAGGGCAAAACAAATGACAATGAGGGAATTGGGAAAAAAATTGAGAGAGGATGAGAAAGGAAACAAAAAACTGATTTATAGCCTTGCAAAATCTTATAGGAAGGAAAAGAAAAAGTATACAGTATTAAAAATGAAGCGGGAAATGTGATAGTGAAAACTGGAGCAATTAACAGACGATGGTCAAATTATTTTAAAGATCTATTGAATGGAGATCCAGAAGAAGTGGAGGAAGCGGATGAAATATACCAGGAATTAGCAGAACAGGTAATTATTACCAGAGAAGAAATGGAAGAGGCTGTTAATAAATTGAAGAGTGGAAAGTCAACGGGAGTGGATGAGTTTCCGATTGAACTTATAAAAGAAGGAGGCGAAACCATGAAAGAAAAAATTTGAAACTTGTTGAATAAATATTGGAGAGAAGGTCAAGTCCCCGGTGATTGGGGAAAAACAATCATCGTTCCAATATATAAAGGAAAGGGTGACTCAGGTAGATGTGAGAATTATAGGGGAATATCGCTTATTAATCATATAACAAAACTTTACGAAAGAATAATAGAAAAAAAGCAAGGCAAATAATTGAAGCAAGGTTGGGAGAGGAACAGCATGGTTATCGAAAAGATAGAAGTACGGTAAAGGGTGTCAGGAAATGATTGCCCCCCCTGTACAGAAGAAACTGAAAGGAATAGAAAAAAACAGACAAAACCACGCGAAAGAGCGTTTAATTTTGAATAAAAAACACTTGTTTTAATATCGGGTGTTGCCCCCATTTGCAGCTCTGACGGCCATTAATCGACGGGGGTATGATCCCAGAAGTGTCTCAAAGAGATCGGTATCATGACTCATTTCTTCAAGGACTTCGTTGATCTTTGCAGTCATAATTTCTGTTGAATACCGATTCTGAATGGGTTGTTCCAGCATTAAGGACTCCACCCGATCCTTCATGATGGATCCGACATGTTCACAGACATTAAGATCGGGAGAATTGCTAGGCCATTCATTATTTCCGAAAAAATCAATGTTATTGTCCTTAAGCAGTTGTTGAGTCGCAAGTGCTTTCATACAGGGGGCTTTGTCGTGAAGAAAGGTTGCCTGTTCAACATCCAAAACACACTCGGGGTCTTTCAAAAACGGAATTACATGTTGGGCTAAAATTACATTTCGAAAATAAGGCCCATCCCAACTGGTTCCTCTTGGTTTGATAACCCAGATGAGCTTCCGAATAGAGAACATAATGAAAACACCCACACATGCTGGATTTTTTACTATTTCTCGATACTTCTGGTCGTCTGGGACTTCATCAGGAGTTGTTGCCCAAACCCGATCATTCTGAAAATTTTGTTTTCTTGAGACATAAACGAAGAATTCATCGCTGACAGCCAAGTGAAGGAAATCGTCTTCCGTCCATTCCTCAAGATAATCACAAAACCATAGCCGATCTTCAATATTAAGATCACTCTTCCGTTGCTTAGCTATTTCATGTCAAGCACTCAAGCCTTGGCGAACTCGAAATTGATGCACAAGTTGCCGATTGACTATCTTACCACGACGGATAAGTATCTCTTTCGCTACCTCAGAGCAGCTCTTCTTTCGGCGCCGTGATGCAGCAAGCACAATGTCTTTCGATTCTTGAGATAATTTCTCCGGTCTTCCTCCTCGAAATTCTGTTTCACAATCTTCAGGATTCTTATTCCAATTCCTTTTGACAAAGTCTTCTGATCTTTTTAATCTCTCAGCCACCCAGTGTCGAGTTATGAAAGTTGCACCAGCTTCCTTTGCTTCACGAAATGTGACAGCTCGAATGCGGTCACGAACTCGCTTTTTCTCTGAATCGTTCAAAATAGATGATGCCATGGTTTCTGTGGGGAAAAAAATGGTAAGAATTAAAATCACAGGAATAGAATATAATGGTTTTTATTCAGATTTTATCGCTCTTTCAAGTGGTCTCGCCGGTTTTTATCTATCTCTTCTAGTTTTTGCTCTACACGGGGGGGCAATCATTTCCTGACACCCCGTAGATCTTATTTTTGGCCTCAGTTCTGTTATAGAAAAGGCATGGGAATTTAATATTAACATCTATCTAATATTCATAGATCTTAAAAAAGCATTCGATACAGTGCCCAGAGAAAGAATGTGGAGATGTTTGGAGGAGATTTATGAGGTAATGGGGACACTTCTTAGGGCTTTGAAAAGTTTGTATGAAGTTAGCGAATGCAAAGTAAGGACTGGACACAAAAATGATGAGTGGTTTGAAGTTAGAACAGGGGTGAAGCAGGGCAGTGTTATATCACCACTCCTGTTTATAGCCTACATGGACACAGTCATTGCAAGTTTCAAGGGACGTCATGAAATGAATAATAATAATGGAATAATGGCGTATGCGGATGACAGCATTCTGGACGACAGAGAGGGAAGATATAGAACAAGCTTTAATTGACTGGAATGAATGTTTGAAGGAGGGGGGTATGGAAATGAATATAGAAAAGACAGAAATATTAAGTATATGCCGAAGAGAAGAAGGAGAATTTGGAGTTCAAATAGGAGATAAGGAAATAAGAAATGTTGAAAAATTTTAATATTTAGGGGGTATGTTTACTAAAGAAAGTGGTAATATGCAAGAAATAACTGAAAGAATTGCAAAGTTTAGTAAAAGTGTCGGGATGCTATACCC
>JAJOZX010003517.1:372500-377500 GCA_023014485.1 Bathynomus jamesi | reverse complement strand
GTTCAAAGTAAGACTAGAGACTAGTTCTTCCATTATTTTCCAGCGAATATAAATTTAATCCACCTAACCTTTCCCAGTAATTTAGTTTTTGCATCCATTGATTATGGCTGTGAAGCTTCTCTGAATCCCTTCTATTTGTCTAATGCTTTTTTTTATAGGGTGGATGTTAAGACCGAACAATAGTGCAACTTGGGTATGATCAATGTTTTCAACAGAGGAATCACTATATTCCTATTCCTTCTTTTAAAGGTTGAAATTTCTGTCCAGTTATTCATTTTGCTCTGTTTACTGCTATCTTTCTGTAGTTTGTGTTTCAAATTTCGCGTCATGAGTCATTACAACTCTTAAATCTTTTGCTTTAGAATTTCTCTGAATTTCATGTTCATTTAGGGTACAGTGCTCCATGGATTTTAGTTCTTTCCTTTTTCAGTACCTTAATAGTTGAAATTTGTCAGTGTTAAATTTCATATTATTGCCTTCAAACCAATTATAGATGTTGTTCACGTCTGTTTGTAGAGATCCTATATCCTCTGGGTTTCTTATTTTTCTACTAATTTTTGTGTCATCGGCAAAGGATGGCACTGTGTGGTCACTGGTAACTTCCTCATCTATATCAGTTAGTATGATTATGAAGAGTAATGGAGCTAATACTGTTCCTTGTGGTACTGAGCTAAGGACCTCTGACTCTGATGGAGGTATTCCTTGAACTGTAACGACTTGATGCCACTCACAAAGGAAATTATATGCCAATTTCCTACTCTTCCTTTTATTCCCATATATCTCAAATTATGTGCTATGATTCCATGATCGCACTTATCGAACGCCTTGGAAAAGTCTGTGTGTATCTCTGTATCAATAATGTTATATTGTTCCATTAGTTGTGATAGGCATGAGCTTCCTAACCGGAATCTATGTTGGTTATCATTTAATTTTTTCTGAGTTTCCACAGTCATAACTTTTTCTCCAATTCTTTCAAATATTTTGGTGAGATGAGATGTAAGCGACACTGGCTTAGTTTTTTTTAGCTTCGATTTGATCTTTGCCCTGATTTTAAAAAAATATATATATATTAGACTAACACAAACTTAGATGTAGCTCGTAGCGTAAACTAACCAAATTTTTGTTATACTCTTCGTACTTTTTTTTCTTTTCTTATCCTCTCTTTACTTGCATGTCTCTAGTTTGCATGGTTTGACAGTGTTTGAGTTAAGACTGTGTTTGCATGGTTTGTTAGCGTTCTTATTTTACTTCTTTTCATCTTTCACCTCTTTCCTATTCTCTTTGACTATTTTTACGACTTGTCGGCAGTGGCTGGCGGATGATGATGGTGAGTCTTTCTCTCTCTTTTTCTGAATGAATGTTAACCCACGAATGATAGGTTTTGCTACTTACTTAACCCCTTATTCTCTTCTTTTAACCCCCTACTCTCTTCTTTCTCTCGGGCTAACCTTAGAGTGGATCTTAGGGTCTTTGTTAGCCTTATCTTCTGTAGGTCTGTAGATATATTAGAGTTATGTTCGCTTTCTTCAGGATGCTCGGTATTTCTCCTGTGTCTAGTGATCGTTTCCATATCCAATATTGAGTCTTAGTGATTTTATTCTTGCAGTTTTTGATTAGTGTGGCATTCCATTTGTCCGGGACTGCTGCTAAGTGCTTTTTTAATTTCTCTATAGCTTGTGTGATATCATGTCTGTTATACTTTCCCCTTGTAATTCTTCTTCAAAGAACGTGTTTCCATGGCATATTAGTTTATCAGTTTCGTGGATACTGAAATCCGATTCATGCTGAGGTCTTAATATTTCAGATACTTCTTTTAGATCATCGGTTAAAACATTGTTTTCATTCTTAAAAAGTTCGATAGTCGCGTGATTTTTCGTCTTCCTTTCTGCAAAATGAAAGAAGTATTTTGAGTTAACCTTTATCGCTTTTATAGCGTCTTCTTCTCTCAATTAGACCCTGTATGACCCAGTGTATACTCTCCAGTCTATCATTTAATATTTTTCTGATGTTGTTGTCTTTGGAGTTTCTTAATTTTGTAGTCACTCTTTTTCTCTTGTGGAACATTGACCTCTTTTGCCCCTCAAACATGCTTCTTTTTCCTCTTTGTTGTTTTATTGGAACATTTCTTTCCACAATTTCCAGCGTCTTCTCTTCCATGGTTATAATCATCTCTTCTGTTGTCTTGTCCTTAAAGATAGTTCACCATCTATTGCTTCTATGCTGGACGCAATACCTTCCTAGTTTATAGCTTTGGAGTGGAAATTAAAAATTTCGAATTTGTCTCTTTCTATAGCGCGTGTTCTACCCTGTTGCTTTTGTATTGGTTGTTATTTCAATAAAATTGTGATTTAATATTATAGTTGGAGATACTTCTATGTTATCAATTAGGTTGTTGTTGTTTGTGAATACCAAATCTAGGCAAATGTTTTTTCTTCTATTTTCTGTTATTTCTTGTGTTAATATAAAATCATCAGGTAGAACTAGTTGTAGCAGCATTTTTGCCTGCTCCTGATCTTCCCGTATACCTCTCTTGTCTTGGTTTATACATAGATTTCTTTCTATCCTTTTATATTCATAAATGAGGAATTAAAAGTCCCGATACCGTATGTAATTTCTTTCTGCATTTATTCTGTACAGCTCTTGGATCCCCGTATTTGTAAATTGTCTTTTGTATTTGTTGAATGGTATTTAGTAGCTGAATTGTGTTGGCTACACCTAAAAAATTAGCAGCCCTATTTGCCGAGGTTTTGGCTGCTCAACTGTTGTGTTCCTTTGGTGGGGCTGGTAACGGCATTTTTTCCCATACTTGCATCTCCGGTCTCTTGCATAAGTTATGCAGATACTTAGGCGGTGGTACTTTCATTTTTTCAAATTTCCAATATTCATTTTTGTAACGGAAGTTATATAAAGTGGGATGTGCAATTGTGCATAGATGCATTACCCGCCCCTGTATGTGCAATGCCCTTTTGCATAATATTTACATACAACATTCTCTACGCTTTTAGTTTTTATCGTATTTTTATCATTATCTTCATTTGGTAATCTCACCACATCACAGATTGTACTTGTCTCTTTTCTTTCTTTTACAATAGTGTCTTCTTTTCATGTTATATTTTCCAATGTTTCTCTCTCAGCCACACCGTTTTTCTTCAGGACATTCTGGTCATCTACTACTTCTACTATTCTCTCTTTCTCTGTCACATTCGTATTTTCCATTTCCTTAAATACCTCAGACGAGTTTACAATCTCCTCACGTGAGTTACACAGAAATAGGATGCCCGTAATCTGTTTCGCGTTCGACACAAGAGATATTTTCTTATCGTCCCAATTCATACACTTAAAGTCACGCAATATTTGACAAAATCAAAAACAAAATTGAATGGAATTCGCAACATGGATGTTAGCAGAGTAAGAAGAAGATCTTGAGTTTTTGAAACACATCCACTTCACTGACGACTGTTACGTACATCTGTCTAGGGAGATTAATAAGCAAAACTTTCGTTATTGGGGAAGTCATACTCGCGTTCCAATAGAGCTTCCACACAACGCTGCTAAACTCAACATATGGGTCGCTATCGAGTGGTATGGTGTAGTAAGTCCCTACCCTTTTGAGAATGAAACTGGAAAAAGAGTAACGGTAACACAAAATTCATATCGTCAGATGCTACAGGATTTCTACTGACTACAACCAATTAGTTTGTCCCGTAAAAAAATAACCGCATTAACCCAGATTCACAAGCAGGATGCAGCACCCTCCACACACTGCTTGTGAAACTCGCAACCTTTGAGAAAGCATTTTTCCGGGCGACTAATCTCCCTTCATGAGCCAATGGAGTAGCTCTCATACTCACCTGACCTTCTTACTTCTTTTTGTGGGGATACATAAAAGACGGGATCTACTCTGTCAAGCCTAAGACATTTGAAGACCTAAAGACCAAAGTCTTTGAGATAATCAACAATATCGAAGCTGAGCTATTTCCAAAAATTATGTCAAACATTTGTATAAAGTTGAATATTTTGTTAGAAAAAAATGACTATTATACTGAACATGTTGTTTAATTAGGGTTAATAAATCTCTGTTTTACGTACACATTGCATTTCTCTTTGTCTAGAGTCCTTTTTTAGCTTAGAACATTTATTTAGAAATAGGGATATTTATTTTGAACACCTGATATATATATATATATATATATATATATAACGTAAAGAACGACGCTTGTATAGGAGATATTCCGCGCAAGACGAGAGAGAGAGAACGGAACAAATGAAAAAATGAGGTAACCACCTGGGAATCGAACCCGGGTTCGATTCCCAGGTGGTTACCTCATTTTTTCATTTGTTCCGTTCTCTCTCTCTCGTCTTGCGCGGAATATCTCCTATACAGCGTCGTTCTTTACGTTATTTATACTGCGTGTTCTTTGCAGTTGAATGTGTATATATATATATATATATATATATATATTCGCCAACTTTCCGCCAAATAACATTTTCTCCAAATCGCCTGTTCGGGATCTATTACATTTATTATTTTTTCCACCGTTTTGAAAAAATATCATGAAGAAGAGGAAATATTTTTGTAACGTATTTCAACTTTATTATTACTATTATTATTATTATTATTATTACTATTTTTATTATCATTATTTATTAGCATCACACAACCTTCCTGTTATTAAGGTTGCTCTCTTATATTTAAAGTTTCTGTGATAATGCTAATAGATAATAAGATTATTGCTCATATCACATTTGTAAATGCTTACATATAAATAGTTTAAAGTATCAGAAGCGTTGATTTCCCTCTCTTCTCCCTCCTCTCTGTCTCTCTCCTCTCTTCTCTCTCTGCTCTCTCTCTCTCTCTCTCTCCTCTCTTCTCTCTTCTCTTTCCTCTCTCCTTTCTTCTCTTCTCTTTAAGAAAGGGGATCACGAAAGTCCAGGGAACTATCGTCCCATTAGTCTCACTTCGGTTGTAAGTAAATTATTAGAAAAGATAATAGCGGATA